>RYFJ01002873.1:0-211898 GCA_003991445.1 Oryza meyeriana var. granulata
CAAAAGAGAGATTCGAACATAGCTCTGGGAATTAAATAATTAGATCTTTATTATATGACTCAATGTCGGAAAAATGGAACCTTTGGGAAATAGCTGTTGTTTAAATTCCTAAATTTTGACCTAAGCATGGTGCTGTGGTCGCACCCTTGTGCTTATGGTTTTGCTTGTCACAACCGCATGGCAATTAAGGACCAGGTTTGCGGGAACCACTTGGGACAACTTCCCGTACTTGCCACAAGCCAGCGTGGGCAACGGCTGGGCTTGAAGCGTTTCTTCTCCCTCTCCTAGGCACCGAAGAAGAGGGTGGGCGTGATGGAAGTTGGGTCGGCCCGGGGTAGGGTTGATCAGCTGCCGGATTCACCGTGGCACAAGGGGGGTAGCCTGGCCAATATGGCATGCCCTGTCGGTAGGTGCAACCTCAGCGTGGTGTTGGATGGTTAGGAGAGGGTTTCGTGAATGGTCCTGTCATCATGCCTCTATACGACATCGATGGTGATGTACTGGCACACGGGAACATGTGTGGGGGCTGTGTCTTGTGGGTACAGTTGTACACCTCTGATCAGAGTAAAACTATTTGAATAGCCGCGCCCGCGGTCGTGGGCACATTGGCCAAGACTCACCGTGATTAGTCTCACCCTAGATAAATAATTCTGTTTTTATCAAAACTGGTGTGTGGAAGGTGTGAGTCCGGTCAGCGTGGTTGAGCTGACTGGGGGTGACGATTAGCGTGGTTAGCATGGTCGGTGGAGACTGGTGATTTGTGGTGTAAACTCTCATCAGTTACGCCTGGTGGTCGTGGTGTAACTTCCATCAGCGCGGCCTAGTCAACGTGATTTAGCGTTGGTCGGGAAAAGCTGTTCAGCGTGGTACGTTGTCCGGTGGTGACTGGTTAACGTGGTGTAGCGTTAATCAGTGGAGTCCGGGTAACGTGGTGTAACGGTACCCGGAGGTGTCTAGTGAACGTGGTGTAGCGTTCATCAGTGGAGACTGGTTGACGTGGTGTAGCGTCAATCAGTTGGGATGGTTGGGCCTGGTTAACTGGTGTAACGTTAATCTTTTTCTCTCTCCCCGTCTTTTTATAGAGCCAATGCCGACTAGATGGGCTTGGGCCTACACACTATGCACTGGGCCAACAATATTTGAGTTCCTACAGTAGCATGCTCCATATGGGCCGCACGCAGGCTGAGTTGAAATTATAGCACTGGTGCTACCAATAGGAACCGATGAGGTAAACAGATATGCTTCATGAGAGCCTTATTGCTAAACGTATATGTTTGGGTATCTGTTTTGTCCACCAGGTCTCGAGGATATATCCTTATAAGGATCACAAGCTGGTCTTCATTAAAATTGGGGATGCAGGTATCTTTCTCGAGTACACCTGACCACGCCATGGATTTACTTTCATAGAGTGGTACTCGGCCTACATGCTTGGCCATCAGTTGCCATGAGCAACATTATTCCAGCCGACATGACGCTGAAGAGTCTAACTTTCGAGTAGTGCACTACTCGGGAGAGACTATAAATATTTTTTTCCCGCTGACATGATGCGGAGGAGTCTAACTTCTGGGTGGGACGCCACTCGGGAAAGACTATAAACCTCTTTTCCAGCTGACATGAAGCTGAAGAGTCCAACATACGAGTAGTATCCTACTCGGCAAGACTATAAACATACATTCCGACTGACATGAAGTCGAAGAGTCCAACATACGGGTAGTCTTCTACTCGGCAAGACTATAAAGTTTATTCCAGCTGACATGATACCGAAGAGTCGTACATACCAGTAGTAATCTACTCAGGAAAGACTTCCAGGTTAAAGATCTTTGACTTTATGTTTAATTGTCTTCACAATTAAGCACAAAGTCGGGGGCTACACCTAATAGGTGCGCCTATTCGGCGCACACTATTCATATATCTACATGAAGCCCTTCATAGCCCCGCTGCCAGCTGACATGAAGCAGGACTCGGGTAGAAGACATACTCGGACAAAGAGTACTCGGGAGCATCGCACTCGGGCGATCTTCACCGTGCAGGATGAGCACTCGGCAACAGCTGTGACTCGACTATGAAGGTCTCAGGGGCTACTGTGGAGGCCATGGGCCCCGGGTACCTCATTACAGTACATGGGCCACTCGGATAGAGGATGGGCCGAACCATGTAAATTAGGGATAAGATAGTACCCGGCAGGTTGTGCCTTGTATAATAAGAAAGCATAGTCTTAGTCGGATAGGATTTTATGTTTAAGAAGGAAATCCCTTGGTCGTATCCGACTGGGATCCTTATCATGTACCCAGTCCCCTAGTATATAAAGGGAGGCATGGCGCCCCTCACGGCAAGCAGGACAAGAGCAACCAGATCATCGATCTCCATATACCTCAGAGGAATAACACCTCAACTGGACGTAGGGTATTACCTCACCTTGAGGGCCTGAACCAGTATAATTCTCTGGTGTTCCTCTGCAGTCCACCGAATTCATCCTCGCCGAGTAGCCCCATAGTTTTATTGCCGGTGCAAAGCATCGACAGTAAACCTCTGCACTGAATCATGATCTCATAACCTCAACTATACCGTATCAATTATAAGTTGCAGCTTGCTAGACATCAAGTTATCTAACGCATCCTTAATCAAAATAAAACTAAACAGTTGCGTTCAAAGTGCACAATTACCTTATCATTCACATCGCAAAAGTTCAACCTCTCCGTGAAGATTGAATCGCCATTGCTCACCTTAAACTGATGCGAACCAATCTGCAGGAAGAAGCAACCGTATCCAATCACCCACCAGATCCACGACCAAACGCAAAACGAAAGCTTCGGAACAGATGGAGCTGACCTGGACGACGGCGAAGACGGGCTCGTAGGGCTTGAAGGGCTTCTCGTCAGCCCCGAGAGGGCCCACCACCTTATACCCTATCTCCGCCGCCTCCGCCACCTTCTCCTCCTCCGTCTTCCCGCTGGGAGGCTTCGCCTCCACCGCCTCCTCCTCCCCCCACTCGTCCTCGCTCCCCTCTTCGTCGCAGTGATCATCATCGTCCCCCTCCTCCTTGTCACCGGAGGATCGGGACGTGAAGTGGCAGCGCGAGGGGAAGAGCCGGGGGGAGGCGAGGACGCGGGGGCTGTGCGGCGCGAGGGGCTGGGACAAGGACGTTAGGGTTCGTGCCGCGATAGAGGCCGGCGCCAGCGGCTGAGGACTGTGAGCGATGAGGCGGCGCGAGAGGAGACGGAGGAGGCATCGCCATGTCGCCACGGCTGCGGCGGCGGTGGAGGGAGGTGAAGGGGAGGAAGGGGTAGAAATGGAAATATTCTCTGAAGCAGCGGTTTAGACGAGGGTTTAAGGGGAGGAGGCGCGGAGAGTGACACTACCAGTGGGCCCTCTTCATTACATATCGGGAAGAAACATCAAATCTTCGCGTTCTAGTGGTGAAGCGTAATACGTCGGAACATAACGCGTACTCTCCAGGGTTCACGATATATCGTTGGGAATTTCGACCCCATCGAGATGTCAAAACCTAAGAAATTTCAACCAATTTTGGTCGAATTTACAATTTCAAAATTAAATTTCTCAAAAGCCATTGGAATTACCCCTCGAGATCGACTTTCAGACCGGTTCAAAATTTTACGATTTTGGATCCGTTTTTGTCAAGAGTGTAAACCCTCAAATCCTCGATTTGCGGCATCCGTTGCCTCCTTTCCATACTTTTTGTTTCGATAGAACAATCTTTCATCAGCATACAAGACTGTAAAAATTGCAGAAATTGTACGATCCATATGAAACAAACCGTACAGTCTATCGTCTAAAAAAACTATTCAGCCTATCGTCATATAGTAGTTGTTTTCAGGGAAAAATAAAAATACTGTAGTATTTATTTTCAGGGAAAAATAAAGGAGAATATATCCTATAGATTTAAGCTTTTCGTACGCACACCGTATATCAAATAACAAATATCACAAAAATTTCTAGAAAAATTTGTACATGTACTTTCAATAGTATTACACCTTCAAATTCATTATATTTTAGTTGTAAAAAAAATCTAACAGTTTTAAGAGTATAAATTTGAATTTGAAGATAAGACTTTATATATAGGTATAGTATTATTGGAAGTACATGTATAATTTTTTTAGAATTTTTATGATATTTGTTAGTTGTTGTTAGCTCGGCGTGTATAGGATTCGTTCCCAAAATAAAGAGCATTTTGTATTGGTCCTTAAAAGTGAAATTCATTCTCTATTTGTCACTGTTTCTTGTAACATTATCTATGATTAAGACATTAGGTAGTATGTTTTTCAAAGGAAACATTGATAGTAAGTTTCAAGTTCAAACTATAATCTAACTGAGAAATTGAAGCGGGTCGTATAGATGATGATCAACAGCATTTCTTCTTTCCAATCTCAACAAGCATGGCCATCAGAGCCTCACACATCTGAGTGGCATCCGCCTTGGTACGATCCTTCCTTAGGTGGAGTGCACCAACCACGCATGGTCCAGCCTCCTCTCCGGCCTCACCACCACCGAGCCGGGCACCTCGGCGTCGCGCCGCGTCACCAGCCCATCGCTCCTGTCGCCGTAGCGCAGCCTCAGGTGAAGCGCGCTGATGGCCATGGCTGCCGACGCAGGCACGACCACGGGGAGCTTCAGAGAGGCGAGCACCGATTCGGCGTACTCGGGTGCAGACAAGAACCATGGCAACGGGTGCCATGGGAGGAGCTCGGCTTGGGCGACGCGTGACAATGACGTGAGCATCGTCGGGGCAGTGCTGGCTTCGGTGTGGAAGGAGATGATCGGCAGCTCATCGACAGGCAGCTTGTGTTTGGAGATGAAGTCCCTTCTCTTGTCATATGTGAGATCCTCCAAGGCCCTTATATCACCCCGCAATTGTTTACTTGTTAAGAATATCATATGAAATGGACAAGGCATGAATAAACAATGTCATTGTATGAACAATTCATAAAGGATTGATCTTGATTAGGTAACACAGAGACCAGGATAATGAGGACCTTGATGAGTTTGCATATGATGAGTTCCACGATCTTCCTTGTCGCCTTGTCAGCAAGCTGGCCTTCCCGAAGGATGTCGGAAGGTACCGGGGTGCCACCATATGGGCGCTGAACCAATGCCAGTCCGGCAGCCTTGCCCTTGAGTTCAGACCGGTACAATGAAAGCGCCGCAGCCGCATCAACTGCACCCTTGCTATGTCCCAGGGGCAACACCTGTTTACCAGAACCCCAGTAGAGCTCTTCAATGTATAGTTTCAGTTCCCGCGCATTTTTCTTCACTGATGCCTAAGTGAAGTGAAAGGAGATACAGGGACAAACAGATAGGAACACAAAAATCTAGTGCTTGACAAACATGAGAAAAGCCTTGCATGCACCCTTGTTGAGCTCAGTTACCTCACTCTGAATCCTTGCTGTATGGCAAGTAAGCCCCATCTTCGAAAAGATTCTTTTAGTATTGACAAAGTAGAGTGGACTGTGATTACTAAAAAGTCCTGCATAAGGGCAGATCAATTTTAAGCTAGTCATTTTAAGATTATGTGCAAAATGATAAAGATGCCTTACCAGGGATGAATAAGTAAACCAGTGTGCTAGGCAGATAATGCATACCATTTCTGAAACATTAAGCCTCTTTTAGTATCATTGGTCTTTGCGTGAACTGATAATAATTGAAAGTTGGACCTCCATATCACCATATGGACTAATACCAGGAACAAATCTGTTACTTTCGCAACTAAATGTAAATGGATAGCTACATATAAAATTAAGAGTAAATTATGTGTATTTAGCTAGTTGTTACAAATGGGAGTAGTTTCTACTTCTACACAAAGGATCTGTAATATTCCTCTTGAAATGAATTTGCTGTTACTTTAAATAGGCATAACTGCATAAGCAAAAAAAAAATCACCTGACGCCATGCAAAAGCTCCTTGAAACAGTTTGTACCATCAAGTGAACAAGGCAGTGTTTTTGTTCTTTGTAACCATCCTATATCTTTAGAAGATCCCTATACTGTTGTCCAGAAATGATGTAAGAACCTGCGAGCATACAACAGTTTTTTAGCACCTGGTTAAAATAAGCAGAAATCACTACATGGAGTCGACCTCTGGGATGGCAAAGTTTCCTCAGCTAGTCAAGAACGGAGGCAACACATAAAAGTTGGAAATTTGACGGCAGCAAGTAACCTGGCTAGTTTAGCATGAGCCTCGCTTGCAAAAGCACTGCACACTTTTCGCAAATGGAATGCCAACTGTTGTCCCAATCTGAAGCCATGCAAAAAAGGGGGAAACCTAGCATATGATCTGACAGAACAAATAGTTGCAAAGTGAATATAGCTAATTATTTATAGTATTAACATTATGGTTAGGGAAATTAGAAAAACTAAACCTTTGACAAATACTGGACAAGCCTTTTCTGACAACAATGGCTTTAGATAGTCCCATTGGGGGCGGGTCTTCTGTAGAATTACTAATGGGCAGCAAAGAAGCCTCTCCATGAATGTATCTTTCGGTGGCAGGCAATGATCTTTTATAGCAAGGAGAATTGGAATTCATGATGTTCTGGGATCCAGTCGATGCACCCAAACACATGTTCTGGCATGAAAAGGAAAATCAACATGTAAAAGATATAGTCCGGACCATCCTCACCCTGTTCGGATGGTCCGTACTGTACAAATTGTTGCCATTTCACATTATATAGTCCGGACCATCCTCACCATGTTTCGACGGTCCGTACTATACAAATTGTTGCCATTTCACATTATATAGTCCGGACCATCCTCACCATGTTCGGACGGTCCGAACTGCACAAATTGCCACATCACATTATATAGTCCGGACAATCCTCAAGCCGTTCGAATGGTCCGCGCTGTACAAATTGTTGCCATTTCACATTATATAGTCTGGACCATCCACACCCTGTTTGGATGGTCCGTACTGTACAAATTTTTGCCATTTCACATTATATAGTCCAGACCATCCTCACCCTGTTCAGACGGTCCGAACTGTACAAATTGCCATTTCACATTATCTAGTTCGGACCATCCTCAAGATGTTCGGACGGTCCGCACTGTACAAATTGTTGCCATTTCACATTATATAATCCAGACCATCTACACCATGTTCAGACGGCCCTCTTCATTACGTATCGGGAAGAAACGTCAAATCTTCGATTTGCGGTAAACGTTGCCTCCTTTCCGTACTTTTTGGTTCGATAGAAGAATCTTTCATCAGCATACAAGACTGTAAACATTGCAGAAATTGTACGATCCATATGAAACAAACCGTACAGTCTATCGTGTAAAAAAACTATTCAGCCTATCATCATATAGTAGTTGTTTTCAGGGAAAAATAAAAATACTGTAGTATTTATTTTCAGGGAATAATAAAGGAGAATATATCATATAGATTTAAGCTTTTCGTACGCACACCGTATATCAAATAACAAATATCACAAAAATTTCTAGAAAAATTTGTACATGTACTTTCAATAGTATTACACCTTCAATTTCATTATATTTTAGTTGTAAAAAAAATCTAACAGTTTTAAGAGTATAAATTTGAATTTGAAGATAAGACTTTATATATAGGTATAGTATTATTGGAAGTACATGTATAATTTTTTTTAGAATTTTTATGATATTTGTTAGTTGTTGTGCACAGGAAAACTTGTGTGTATAGGATTCATTCCCAAAATAAAGAGCATTTTGTATTGGTCCTTAAAAGTGAAATTCATTCTCTATTTTGCTCTGTAATGTCTCTTCTTCTGAAAGAAAGCATATAATAGCAGCTAAAACAAAGTGGTGTCAGTTTTGCAAATATGGGTATGAGTAAGCCGGATATCCTCTAGAATATCAGATGGATATCGCGCTTTCAATTCTTGTTTTGATATCCTGATATTCTTATTACTCCATCATATTACTACTATGTATATATCATCATATTTTAGTTATATTAGCAGGCATATACAGTTTCAGTTCAGATTTCTAACCAAATGGGAACCAAACTTTCAGCTTCATTATGCATGTCTGGAACAGTATACATGGCACTAATGCACCAGAAGACATTCAAGGAGGTACGCCAGTAAATGCAAAAAGAAAATGGAAAGTCAGTTATCTTTGTAACTACAAGATATGATCCACATCAGAATATCGAAAGATCCAATCTGGTCAAGACATTGGCATTGTGTGAGAAAGCATAGCTTGAGTAGCCCGTGCACAAAATGTGGATACATAGACAAGAGCGTCAGATTTTGGCTCTTTCAATTTGTGAATGAGAATAAGCCACAGCATGCGCATCAACGAAGCAGTGTACTTCGTTGATTATGCGGTCGGCGGGTTAATTCCGCCGTTCTCTGATTTCTTCTTCCTGGTGCTGGAGACGTATGAGGTGCAGATGTTGCACTTGACCCCCAATGCCGTGATGGTGCTGGGGGTTTTCGCACATTTGTGCAAAATGTTTGTGGGCGTCATGCCCTCGGTGGACCTTTTCCGGCGCTACTTCACCGTGAAGAGCGCGTCGAAGAACAAGGCCACAGACCTGCCTGAGCGGGTAGGCTGCGTATACTTCCACGGCCGCCCCGGCGTCGAGTTCATCCCGATGGCGCTGAAGAATAAATGGGATTTGTGGCACCAGAACTGGGTCTACATCGGCGTCGACGCCAACGACCGGCTTCGGCTCCCGGCCGCGGCGGCCCAGAAGGCGAGAAGCTGGACCGAGTCACCGCCGGAAGACGCGCGGTTCGCGCCAGTGTTGGCGCGCATCGCTGACCTGGTGGTTTTCTTGAGAAGCTTGAACAGGGCGAGGGCGCACTCCCCAAGCCTGGAGATGAAGCGGCCTAGCGCGGCCACGCATCCGGTCAGCTTCTGGGCCTCCCGAAGCCTCGTCGGGGGGCGCATGCGGTCGATTGCCGCTATCTTCTCCGGGTTCGCCTCAATGCCGCGGCTGGACACGAGGAACCCGAGAAGCTTGCTTGCCGGGACCCCGAAGACACACTTTTCCAGGTTCAGCTTCATCCTCGTGCATCGGAGGTTGCTAAACGTCTCGGCCAAGTCGTGAAGCAGGGTGACACGGTCACACGACTTCAGGACCAAATCGTCGACGTAGGCCTCCATGTTACGACCTAGCTGCGATTCAAATGTTACGCGGACAGCACGCTGGAATGTTGAACAAGCATTTTTCAACCCAAAAGGCATGCACATATAAGAAAAGGCCCCCTGGGGGTTGATGAAGGAGGTCTTTTCCTCATCCTCCTCTGCCATGCGGATCTGATGGTATCCTGCATAAGCATCAAGAAAACACAAGAGGTCGCACCCCGCGGTGGAGTCGACTATCTGGTCTATGCGAGGCAGAGGGAATGGATCTTTGGGGCAAGCCTTGTTGAGGTCGGTGTAGTCTATGCACATTCGCAGCTTTCCGTTGGATTTGGGGACGACGACTGGGTTGGCCAGCCACTCCGGGTGGATGACTTCGCGGATGAAGCCGGCAGCGAGAAGTTTGTCGATCTCCTCACGGACGAAGGCTTGGCGCTCCGGGGCCTGTCGTCGTACCTTTTGCCGCACCGGGCGCGAGCCCGCGCGGATGGCCAAGCGATGCTCAATCACCCCCCTGGGGACCCCGGGCATGTCCGACGGTTGCCAGGCGAAGACGTCGGTGTTTGCCCGAAGGAAGGCGATGAGCGCGCTTTCCTATTTGTCGTCCAGCGAACCGCCAACTTTGACGGTCCGGGACGGGTCATCGCCGAGGACGACCTCCTTGACTAGCTCTGCGTCGGTGGCGACGATGCGCGGCTTGGGGGCGCGACGCAGCGAAGGCCCCGCGCCGCCCGCCGTGTCAAGAGCTGCGGGGGCGATGTCGGCGACGCGCTGCTCGGCGCACGAGAGGGCGGCTTTCACGTCCCCGAGGACTGTGATCGGGCCCGAGGGGCCCGGGAGCTTCATGGTTAGGTAGCGTAGTGCCTAACCGCCATGAACTTCACCAACACGGGGCGCCCGAGGACCGCGTTGTACGGGAGGTTGCACTCGGCGACGTCGAAAACGACGTGCTCGGTGCGGAAGTTGCCGTGGTCACCGAAGGTGATGGGCAATGAGACCTGGCCGAGAGGCCAAGTGAGGCCCTTCGTAATCCCAATGATGGGCAACGAGGGTGCAAGATTTGTCCCCGGGGCCTTGATCTTCTCAAATACCTCGGGGGAAAGGATGTTGAGGGCGGCGCTCCCGTCGATGAGGACGCGGCCCACCTTCACGTTGCAGATGGTGGGGGAGACCGCCAGGGCGAACTGCCCCTCCCCAGGTACCCGGGCCGGATGGTCCGTGGGGCCGAAGGTGATCAGAATGTCCGACCACTTCAGCCTCTGGGACACCGCTGGGCCCGGGCTCACTGCCAATAGCTCGCGCTTCATGGCCTTGAAGCCACGGCGCAAGGAGTGAGCATGTGCCCCGTCGTCGAGGGTGGCGAGGACATTCTCGGGTTCTTGGAACTCGAGAGGCTGCTCCGAATCGGCAGCGGGCTTGGCTTGCTGCCGCTCCTGCTGGAACTTCTTGGTGCGCTCGGCCAAGTTCTGGACGGCGCGACACTCCGTGAGGTCGTGGCGGTCCGTCTCGTGGACGGAGCACCACTTCCTGCCCGCAGCCGGTGGCGGTGGCGCATGCGCGGCCTTCTGCCAGTTGCCGCCGTAGTCGTCTTGGCGGGCGACACTGCCCTGGGGGCCGCCGGACGCTGCCAAGGCGAAGTTCTCGGCGACCTCCTTGCCCTTCTGGCGCTTCCGCCTGTCCCGCCGTGCCGCGGAACGTGAGGTCTCGCCGCCTTCTCCAGGGCCCTCGTCGGGGGCCTCAGGGCGTGGCTTGTTCCACGCGCAGGCCTCCTCCTTGCGGGCACAGAGGTCGGCAAGACTGAATAGCTCGGCCATGGTTTGGACTTCGCGGGTGCCCAACTTTTCGAGCATGCACTGGTCGCGCACGCCCGAGCGGAACGTGCGGATAACCGCGTGGGGGGCGATGTGAGGGATGGTGCTGCGCACCTGGCTGAAGCGCTGCAGAAAGTGCCTCAGTGCCTCACCCCTACTCTGACGTAGGGCGTGGAGGTCCGCTTCGGTTCTAGGGCGCGGGAAGGTGCCCTGGAAGTTTGCCACAAACTGGTGGCAAAGGTTCTCCCACGAGTAGATGGACCCCTCGGGGAGGTTCATCATGCAGGAGCGAGCCTGGGCTTTGAGGGCGACGGGGAAGTAGTTCGCCATCACCGTCTCGTCTCC
Source organism: Oryza meyeriana var. granulata (assembly GCA_003991445.1). Lineage (NCBI taxonomy): Eukaryota > Viridiplantae > Streptophyta > Magnoliopsida > Poales > Poaceae > Oryza > Oryza meyeriana. The sequence goes on from RYFJ01002873.1 coordinate 11,234, forward strand.
GCCCGCCGCCTGGATGGCAGTGGTGTATATCTGCAAGAACTCCGTGGGGTCCACGGAGCCATCGTATTTCTCCAGCAGGTTGGGCCGGAACTTGGCTAGCCAACGCACCTGCCGGAGGCCAGGGGAGAGGGCCAGGCAACCCGAGGCACCGTAGTGGGCAAGCTCGGGCGATGGACGACAGCTCCCCGTCGGCGGGTTGGAGCTGGAGGCCTGGGCCTCGGGAAGCTTGGCGGCGTCCGCGCGCCGCTCACGCTGCCGCTCCAAAGTGACCCGGGCGTCCCCGTGAGTCCGCATCCGGTTCAGCCGATTGCGGAGGTCGCTCGCGCCCTTGCTGGTCCTAGGCGGGGCGTGAGGTGCTGCGCCCCGGGCTTGATTCTATTTCGGGGCGGTAGGCCGGCTCTCACTAGAAGTCGCGCGGACGGCGCTGCCGGCCCCTGCATGGCCGCCGGCGGTGACCCAACGATGGGCCTCGCCCACCAGGTCAGCGACCTCGTTGAGCCAACCCGCTCCCAGCCTCCTCCCCCGGTAAAGGCCGGGGGGTGGTGCAGGAGGGCTTCTGCCGCCAAGAGGGCTCCCTGTGGCGTCGCTGACTGAAAGTTGAGGGTACGGCACGCCGTGGTACAGCGCGTCCGTTCACGCCTCATAGATGAGGCCGCGGCAAACCCGGCGGGGCACTTACTGGCCCCCTCGTGAGGAAAGGGGCCGAGGCCGCACAGCCAGGTCGTCGCGGAAAGAGCTCGGCCCGCCGAGCACGCGCCGCGCGCCCCCAGGAAGATGAGGGGGAACGCGGCGGATTCACAGCAGGGCTAATGTCGCCCGACGGGGTGAAGCCGCCAGACTCCTCGTCGGAGTCTCGTAGACGATGGCCTCCTGCCATGGAGGGTGTCGGTGTCGGGGACGCCGGCGTGTCACCTGACGAAGAAAAAACCCCCCCTACCTGGCGCGCCAGCTGTTGGAGGATGAAACTCCAACCACGAGAGGTCAGGAGACCCCCCCCTTTGAGATTCAGCTAGGGGGGCTGTTCCCCAGACAAATGCAGCGTCCGAAGGACGATCTGTGTTTGGGCTCGAGGACCCGGGCTGAGAGATAGTGGGGTTCGGACCGTCCGTTCTAGGATCGGACCGTCCAAATCCCGACAATGACACGGAAGAGAGACAGGAGGCGTAGACAGGTTCAGGCTGCTCGGAAGCGTAATACCCTACTCCTGTGTGTAAGCTATGTGGAGGTGAATGTGATTTGGTTTTACAAGGATTTACTAAGGGGAGCTCGGCCCCTTGCCTTGACTTGGGAACTATGGAGCTAGGCTTTAATGCAGAAAAAGGTTACTAACTCTCCAGCCCTTCAAACCTTCCGAACCCTTCGAACCCCCCTTCCGGTTGGCATGGATCCTCCTTTTATAGGTAAGGGGAGTCCACAGTGCCTACCTGTTCGCACCAAAAACCACCGGGTGTGCCAAGAGGCTTGTTGATGATCTGGTTTGATGCGATTGAACATACGAAGGCCTGGGAGATCTGCTTAGCTCCAGTGCAGGTCCTAAAATCTTGAGGTTCGCAGGCGTGCCAGTCAATTTGACCCCGCAATTGACAAGGAGATGAAGAAATCTGATTACTGATCCAATCGGCCAGCAAGCCGATACGGATCCCTTCCAGCCGATTATACTCGCGCTATGCACATCGGCTATCGGCCGATACGACTGATGTAGGCTCCTTGTAGCCGATGGCCGATTGTGTATCGGCTAGGAAACCGATTATGAGCAAATAGACAAGTGTTAGTATAACGTGTGCATCGGCTAGAATGATAAAATAGATATGCAGGATGGTAAAGCCGACTGCTGAAAAGCACACATGCATCGGCTAGAAAACGATGATAATATAGATGACCAAAATAGTAAGATAATACAGTCGCTTTAAAAAAGAGGCTAAGCACTCGATAGAACGTCGCATATACACCGATCGGCTCGACCTAGAGTAGTTCAAACCTAACTGATGCAGCACAGATCGATAATAGTAAAGGAACCTCAACGAGCCGATAAATCTGCAACTGTGATGTATATGTAACTTATCGGCTAACATTCCGATATTGCACAAAGGCTGTCTAACAGGAATAATTTATCGCTAGCAGTTTAGTAGGTCGACCCAACCGATGCAGCACAAACTGATGATAAACTATCTATGCACGCGTGATGTGATATACTGACCAGCCTAAAGAGGTCGGACCGAACGATGCAGGCCGTAGACAGATCCGATACACGTGGTAAGCCGACTACCATAGACAGACTAGAATATCGGACCTAACGAGAAAGTCCTTTTAGTCGGGGTAACGAGACTTACCCTCTCGCAGGAGTTCGGACCTAACCGATGCAGCCCCGCTCGAGAAGCAAGAACCGTTGGTAAAGGGTGGCGATGCGCCGAATTTGTATTGATCGATTAGATGATTACAAGGTCCCGGGCATACGCTTATAGGACACCGATATATGATTCCTATCTATAACAGAAAACGCTAACGAGGCCTGACCGGACACGAGGTTTCCTAAAAAGAAATTTTTCCTAATAACTATAGTAATATACTGCCACGCGCGGTCTTCACGGCTCCTTCTCAGAATCAATTTCCATTATCCGGGAATCTGATACAGGTCCTTACCAAATTTTGGCGTTAACACTCGGAGGAAGCTATGATGTGTCACGTTGCGCAAGGAGCACGGAGGCTGCAGCTATTACCTATGAGAATGTGGGAAATTTTGAATTTTAGACAAAATTTTGTCTAAATCAAAAATTTTGAGCAAAGAGAGCAAAAGAGAGGAGAATAGAGCACCAAGGAGAGATTGGGAGGTTGGATGAGCAAAAATGTTGGGGGTTCCTCTATTTATAGAAAAAATTTCACAATTTTTCGGATTTTTTTGATATTTTTCAGATTTTTTTTTTCCTGCAACGGCTAGATTCAAATCTAGCCGTTATTTCGGGAAAATCTATTAAGATTTACCAAAAATAGACTCCTAACGCCCTTTGGGAGGGCGATGTTAATAAATCGCCCTTCCAGAGGGCGATTTGATGACGTGGCTAACGGACGTCGGCCTCCCGGCGGACGGTCGTCAGCCATTTTGCAGGCGGGGCCTGGTTTGCCAAAAACCGCCCTCTCAGAGGGCGGCAAGGGGGCCGCCTACAAAATGCGACCCTCGCCCGCGCCCTCGGCCACGCCCCTCGCCCGTGCCCTCGCCCGCGCCCTCGCCCGTGCCCGTGTCCGCGCCCACGCCCCTCGCCCGCGCCCTCTCCCGTGCCCATGTCCGCGCCCGCGCCCGTGCCCGTGCTCGCGCCCGCGCCATTTTCCGGGCGGGCCCCTTGCCGCCCTCTGAGAGGGCGGCTTTTGGGAGGCAGAGGGGGCTCTGCAAAACGGCTGACGGCCGTCCGCCGGAGGGGCAACGGCCGTCAGCCACGTCTCGCCCTCTGGAAGAGCGATTTATTAAAATCGCCCTCACAGAGAGCGTTAGGAGTCTATTTTTGTCATTCTTTCAAACAAAAATCTATTTTTGTAAATCTTTTAATAAATAAATATAAAAATAAAAAATTTTCGTTATTTCAGACCGTTGGGACAGTGTCAATTTTCCACAGGGCCAACGAGTTCGATTACTGTACCAAACGGTCATATGTGTCCACCGGGCAGATGTCCTCCTCCCGGCCGGCTGCTCCGCCTCGGCCTCCTCCCGACGCCTCCTCCGGGCCGCCTCCAGTCCCGCCCGCCTCCTCGGCTCCTCCGCCTCCTCCCTCCTCCCTCGGCCTGCTCCCTCCTCCCGCCGCCGCCTCCCGCCGGCCTCGGCCTCCTCCCTCGGGGAGGCGCGCAGGAGGGTGGCGGAGGCCGAGGCCGGCGGGAGGCGCGCAGGAGGAGAGGGCGGCGGGAGGAGGGAGGAGGCGGAGGAGCCGAGGAGGCGGGCGTCGGGAGGCATCGGGCGGGAGGAGGGAGGAGGCCAAGGCCGGCGGGAGGCGGCGGGGGGAGGAGGGACGAGGCGGCGGGGAGGAGGAGGCGGAGGAGCCGAGGAGGCGGGCGTTAGGAGGAGGCGGGCAGGAGGAGGGAGGAGGCCGAGGGCCCGAGGCCGGTGGGAGGCGGCAGCGGCCTCGCCTTGGCGCCGCCGCCCTCTCCTCCTGCGCGCCTCCCGCCGGCCTCAGCCTCCGCCGCCCTCCTCGGCCTCCCGCCGTCTCCTCCCGGCCGACGCCCGCCTCCTCCCGCGCCCGCCTCCTCCCGGCTGATGCCTCCCCGGCCTCGGCCGCCGACGCCTGCCTCGGCCTCCGCCGGCCGCAGACGCCTGCCACGGCGGCGCGGCCTCCGCCCCCGCCCTCCGGGCGGGCCGTACCTGCCCATGCCCCGTGCCCGTGCCCGTGCCCGTGCCGTGCCGTGCCGGCCTGCCGTGCCGCACCACCGGCCCAGGCACGGCACGGCTACTCGGGCACCGTGCCCGGGCCGGCCCGACGGGGCACGGCCCATTTGGACATCTCTAGTAGAAATGGAAATATTCTCTGAAGCAGTGGTTTTGACGAGGGTTTAAGGGGAGGAGGCGTGGAGAGTGACACTGCCAGTGGGCCCTCTTCATTACTTATCAGGAAGAAACATCAAATCTTCGCGTTCTAGTGGTGAAGCGTAATACGTCGGAACATAACGCGTACTCTCTAGGGTTCACGATATATCGTTGGGAATTTTGACCCCATCGAGATGTCAAAACCTAAGAAATTTCAACCAATTTTGATCGAATTTACAATTTCAAAATTAAATTTCTCAACAACCATTGGAATCGACTTTCAGACCGGTTCAAAATTTTACGATTTTGGATCCATTTTTGTCAAGATTATAAATCCTCAAATCCTCGATTTGCAGCATCCGTTGCCTCCTTTCCGTACTTTTTGTTTCGATAGAAGAATCTTTCATCAGCATACAAGACTGTAAAAATTACAGAAATTGTACGATCCATATGAAACAAACCATACAGTCTATCGTCTAAAAAAACTATTCAGCCAATCATCATATAGTAGTTGTTTTTAGGGAAAAATAAAAATACTGTAGTATTTATTTTCAGGGAAAAATAAAGGAGAATATATCCTATAGATTTAAGCTTTTCGTACGCACACCGTATATCAAATAACAAATATCACAAAAATTTCTAGAAAAATTTGTACATGTACTTTTAATAGTATTACACCTTCAAATTCATTATATTTTAGTTGTAAAAAAAACTAACAGTTTTAAGAGTATAAATTTGAATTTGAAGATAAGACTTTATATATAGGTATAGTATTATTGGAAGTACATGTATAATTTTTTTTAGAATTTTTATGATATTTGTTTGTTGTTGTGCACGGGAAAACTTGTGTGTATAGGATTCGTTCCCAAAATAAAGAGCATTTTGTATTGGTCCTTAAAAGTGAAATTCATTCTCTATTTGTCACTGTTTCTTGTAACATTATCTATGATTATGACATTAGATAGTAAGTTTTTCAAAAGAAAACATTGATAGTAAGTTTCAAATTCAAACTAGAATCTAACTGAGAAACTGAAGCGGGTCGTATAGATGATGATCAGCAGCATTTCTTCTTTCCAATCTCAACAACCAAGGCCATCAGAGCCTCACACATCTGAGTGGCATCCGCCTCGGTATGATCCTTCCTCAGCGTGGAGTGCACCATCCACGCATGGTCCAGCCTCCTCTCCGGCCTCACCACCACCGAGCCGGGCACCTCGGCGTCGCGCCGCGTCACCAGCCCGTCGGTCCTGTCGCCATAGCGCAGCCTCAGGTGAAGCGCGCTGATGGCCATGGCTGCCGACGTAGGCACGACCACGGGGAGCTTCAGAGAGGCGAGCACTGATTCGGCGTACTCGGGTGCAGACAAGAACCATGGCAACGGGAGCCATGGGAGGAGCTCGGCTTGGGCGACGCGTGACAATGACGCGAGCATCGTCGGGGCTGTGCTGGCTTCGGTGTGGAAGGAGATGATCGGCAGCTCATCGACAGGCAGCTTGTGGTTGGAGATGAAGTCCCTTCTCTTGTCATATGTGAGATCCTCCAAGGCCCTTATATCACCCTGCAATTGTTTACTTGTTAAGAATATCATATGAAATGGACAAGGCCTAAATAAACAATGTCATTGTATGAACAATTCATAAAGGATTGATCTTGATTAGGTAACACAGAGAACAGGATAATGAGGACCTTGATGAGTTTGCATATGATTAGTTCCACGATCTTCCTTGTCGCCTTGTCAGCAAGCTAGCCTTCCCGAAGAATGTCGGAAGCTACTGGGGTGCCACCATATGGGCTCTGAACCAATGCCAGTCCGGCAACCTTGCCCTTGAGTTCAGACCGGTACAATGAAAGCGCCGCAGCCGCATCAACTCCACCCTTGCTATGTCCCAGGAGCAACACCTGTTTACCAGAACCCCAGTAGAGCTCTTCAATGTATAGTTTCAGTTCCCGCGCATTTTTCTCCCCTGATGCCTGAGTGAAGTGAAAGGTGATAGAGGGACAAACAGATAGGAACACAAAAATCTAGTGCTTGACAAACATGAGAAAAGCCTTGCATGCACCCTTGTTGAGCTCAGTTACCTCACTCTGAATCCTTGCAATATGGCAAGTAAGCCCCATCTTCGAAAAGATTCTTTTAGTATTGACAAAGTAGAGTGGACTGTGATTACTAAAAAGTCCTGCATAAGGGCAGATCAATTTTAAGCTTGTCATTTTAAGATTATGTGCAAAATGATAAAGATGCCTTACCAAGGATGAATAAGTAAACCAGTGTGCTAGGCAGATAATGCATACCATTTCTGAAACATTAAGCCTCTTTTAGTATCATGTGTATTTAGCTAGTTGTTACAATGGCTTCAGATAGTCCCTTTGGGGGCTGGTCTTCTGTAGAATTACTAATGGGCAGCAAAGAAGCCTCTCCATGAATGTATCTTTCGGTGGCAGGCAATGATCTTTTATAGCAAGGAGAATTGGAATTCATGATGTTCTGGGATCCAGTCGATGTACCCAAACACATGTTCTGGCATGAAAAAAAAATCAACATGTAAAAGATATAGTCCAGACCATCCTCACCCTGTTCGGACGGTCCGTACTGTTGAAATTATTGTCATTTCACATTATATTGTCCGGACCATCCTCACCATGTTTGGACGGTCCGTACTATACAAATTGTTGCCATTTCACATTATATAGTCCGGACCATCCTCACCATGTTCGGACGGTCCGAACTGTACAAATTGCCACTTCACATTATATAGTCCGGACCATCCTCAAGCTGTTCGGATGGTCCGCACTGTACAAATTGTTGCCATTTCACATTATATAGTTCGGACCATCCCCACCCTGTTTGGACGGTCCGTACTGTACAAATTTTTGCCATTTCACATTTTATAGTCCGGACCATCCTCACCCTGTTCGGACGGTCCGAACTGTACAAATTGCCATTTCACAATATCTAGTCCGGACCATCCTCAAGATGTTCGCACGGTCCGCACTGTACAAATTGTTGCCATTTCACATTATATAGTCCGGACCATCTACACCATGTTCGGACGGTCCGTACTGTACAAATTGTTCCCATTTCACGTTATATAGTCCGGACCATCCTCACCTTGTTCGGACGGTCCGGACTGTACAAATTGCCATTTCACGTTATGTAGTCCGGACCATCCTCAAGCTGTTAGGACGGTCCGCACTGTACAAATTGTTGCCATTTCACATTATATAGTACGGACCATCCTCACCATGTTCGGACGGTCTGAACTGTACAAATTGCCATTTCACATTATATAGTCCGGACCATCCTCAAGTTTTTAGGACGGTCCGCACTGTACAAATTGTTGCCATTTCACATTATATAGTCCGGACCATCCTCACCATTTTCGGACGGTCCGTAATGTACAAATTGTTGCCATTTCACATTATATAGTCCAGACCATCCTCAAGCTGTTCGAGTCCGGACCATCCTCAAGCTGTTCGGACGGTCCGCACTGTACAAATTGTTGCTATTTCACATTATACAGTCCGGACCATCCTCACCCTGTTCGGACGGTCTGTACTGTACAAATTGTTGCCATTTCACATTATATAGTCCGGACCATCCTCACCCTGTTCGGATGTTCCGTACTGTACAAATTGTTGCCATTTCACATTATATAGTCCGGACCATATGTCACGCCCAGAATTTCCATCCAAAATTCTGGAGTTTTATTGTGTGTAAACCCTCGTCCAGGAATCAACCGAGGCACACATGACAAAATTGATAATCAAAGTAATTGTTTACACAGCGTACGCATTTATTACAGAGGTGAATGGTACCTCTCAATTAATAAAGTTCTAATAGCGGATAAATAAACAACAGCATGACGATTCCCACTCCACGCACTTGACTGGGCTCCCTCTTAGTCCTCCAGGTAATCCTCTTCACTGTAGTCCTCCTCTGAATGATTGTTGATTGCAAGGTGAGCATATGACATACTCCGCAAGACACACAGCAAATATGCAAGTGCACGGAATAACAAAGGATGGCATAATATGGCTCAAGTTTGCGTAAAAGCAAGTAATAAAACATTTGAGAGAGTAATAAAACATTAGTTAAGTAGCAGTATTAATCAACACTATACCGCTCACCAAAACGGTATAGGCCCAACCACTCCAACCTAGAGCTACACATGTTCCATTGTTCAAACATCCAATTTTAGATAATGTGGGACTAATCACAGAAAACATTGCTAGGCTTGCCCTTAACCGTGGGCACGGCTATTCGAACAGTTCTTACTCTGGCCAGAGGTGTACCAATTTACCCACAAGACACCACTCCCTAGCACATCCCTGTGCCCCTTAATACCACCACGGTATCTCGGACAGAAGTCGTGACAGGATTATTCATGTAACTCGCCCAATAGGAGAGCCTCCCGCCGAACCTCCGGTCTTCGGTAGGGGTGATCAATGCCTCCCCGCAAGACGGCTCGACGCCCAAATGCATGGACTTATTGTCACTGCCATGTGTGGACTTATACCCACAAACACGCCCTGGTGCCTCCTATTGAACTCGTTCACACTTCAAACCTCCTGCTAGCCCATACTAGCTTGTGGTTAGCACGAATAATGCTTCGCAACAAGTAGTCCGCGAACCGGTCCTAACTGTCATGAGCACCACTAGCAACAACACCAACCCTAGTGCTCACAACCCACCTTTTACTCAAGTTTTAGTGGACGCATTAAAGTTGTCCTCGCACGACCATGTCGCACAGGATTTATCATTTCATGTGACTGAGTGATAGTATAGAAATTAATGTGACATCCCAGAAGTTATGCTATTATTTGCTAAGCATGGCTAAGCAGAGTCCTAAAGTTATTCTAGCTAACCAGTAAATAAAGGTAGCTAGTCAGATTATCCCATAGGTACAAGGTCAAGTAATCAATTCAAAAGGGCCATAACAAAGGTTAGGGTTTCCCTGTCCCGATGACATTCCAAAATAAATGCAACGTTGAAGGAAAACATAGCTTTAATCATAGGATCCAATATGTTCAATGACAAAGAGGAATCCATGTGACTTGCCTTGCAGCTTCCCCACAGTCTTCGACACCTGCTTCGACAAACTGTGTCACTTCCTGAACGTCGGTAGCTATAGGCAAATAAAAAAAACAGCAAAAACAGTACATCAACACACATGAACAGTACAATATTATATTTTTAATGGATAGTTCATGATTTTTAGAGAAATTAGAGAACTTGAACGACCTCGAACCGAGTTCGTATGAATTAGTTATGATTTTTAAAAGTTTTAACCATTTCAGCCTATTTAAAAGAATTAACCGATTTATTGCGTCATTAATTTGAATATTTTTTGTTCTGGAAAAGGGTTTTTTTCGATGCCACACGGAGGGAGGAGGCTCTCGGCTGACCAGTGGGGGCCCACTGGCCGGCAAGAGGAAGAGGCTGGTCCAAGGTTGAAACCGAGTCCCCACCAACGGTCCACGGGACAGATCTGACGGCTCGGGCCCCTCTAGGGTTTGGATCGGACGGGTGGGAATCTTAACCGATAAGATCTGACGGCTTACATCGGGATCAGCCTACGGCGGCAAGATGGGCGCCGAGTTGGCCCCGCGCGCGCACATCGGCGACCACGGGGCGATGGCCACAGCGCGGCGGGCGAGCGGGGCGGTTGGCGCCCTTAAACCGAATTGGGTCGACGGCTAACGGGCGACACGGCGACGCACGGGGAGAGGGCGGGAAACGAGGGGTAAAGGGGTCGAGGCCGAATGTTTTTTACCGAGGTTGAAAAAGCGCGAAGAAGACGAACGTGGAGAGCTCGAGGCGGTGGGAAGGGGCGCTGCGGGTTGCTTTTCATGCGACGGCCGGCGTTCCCCGGCGGTTTGCCGCGCCGAGGCCTAAGGAAGGCGGTGGCCTGGCTTTCAGGCTGGCGTCCCCCGGGCGGAACCTAAGCCGAGGCGGGGGCGGGCTTTCCAGGCGGCGGATTTTGAGGCCGACGGCGGCGGCTGCAAACTGAAACTTCGGCGGCGCGGGCGACGGAGACGCGGCAAACGGCGGGGGCGGGGAGGCGGCAGGGTTGGGCCCTAGAGCTTGATCGCACAGGGCCGAAAACCTAGCGCTAGGGTTCCGGGGGTCCGGCTATTTTAAGGCGAAGAGAAGAGGACTCCGGCTTCGGATGCGGGCGGTTTTTTTTGCGCGGCGGCGACGAGGAGAGAGAGAGGGACCGACTTGGGAAAAACTTCGGGGGCTCCGCTCCACGCGTGATTGTACTCCGGTATTCTTGGGGATTTGGTAGAGGCGGATAAGGCCTCGGTTTCCCCTCAACGGATTGGAGAGAACTGGTCCAGGCGAACGATTTGCCGAGACCCGCGGCGGCGACGCTCGGGTGGTACAGTGCCTTCGGGCACCAGGAAGACGACGACGACCTATCGGCGACTGCGGCGGTGGGGCGTGGGCACGGGCACGGACGAGGGCATGGGCATTGGCGAGAGGGCGCCGGGCGTGGGGCACTGGAGAGGGCTGCGCACAAGCAACGGGCCCGACAATTGGCCCAGCGACAACGAAAGGGGTTTTTAAAACCTTTTCTTTTTATTTTTACTGCTGTGAGCTTATTAATTTTGCCCAAAAATGTTTCCCTAATCAATTAATTCCCAAAAAATTCTAGAAATTTAAATAATTAGGCAAAGAATTTTATAAAATTATTTCCCGCCCATTTTACTTTAGACTTTTCCCTGATTTTTTCTTTTTTTTCACTCATTGAGACTTTTAATTCAATTTCTTCTAAAAATTCCTTTTTTTTTGCCAAATATTTTATAGAGGGAAAATTCAGGGTGTTACACCACCATCCTCACCATGTTTGGACGGTCCGTACTATACAATTGTTTGTCATTTCACATTATTATAGTCCGGACCATCTCACCATGTTCAGAGGGTCCGAACTGTACAAATTGCCACTTCACATTATATAGTCCGGGACCATCCTCAAGGTGTTTCGGATGGTCGCGCACTGTACAAATTGTTGCCATTTCACATTATATAGTCCGGACCATCCACACCCTATTTGGACGGTCCGTACTGTACAAATTTTTGCCATTTCACATTATATAGTCTGGACCATCCTCACCATTTTCGGACGGTCCGAACTATACAAATTGCCATTTCACATTATCTAGTCCGGACCATCCTCAAGATGTTCGGACAGTCCGCACTGTACAAATTGTTGCCATTTCACATTATATAGTCCGGACCCATCTACACATGTTCGGACGGTCGTACTATACAAATGGTTGCCATTTCACGTTATATAGTCCGGACCATCCTCACCTTGTTCGGACGGTCCGGACTGTACAAATTGCCATTTCACGTTATATAGTCTGGACCATCTCAAGCTGTTCGGATGTTCCGCACTGTACAAATTGTTGCCATTTCACATTATATAGTCCGGACAATCCTCACCATGATTGGACGGTCCGTACTATACAAATTGTTGCCATTTCACATTATATAATCCGGACCATTCTCACCATGTTCGAACGGTCCAAGCTGTACAAATTGCCACTTCACATTATATAGTCTGGACCATCCTCAAGCTGTTTAGATGGTCCGCACTGTATAAATTGTTGCCATTTCACATTATATAGTCAGGACCATCGACACCCTGTTTGGACGGTCCGTACTGTACAAATTTTTGCCATTTCACATTATATAGTCCGGACCATCCTCACCCTGTTCGGACGGTCCGAACTGTACAAATTGCCATTTCACATTGTCTAGTCCGGACCATCCTCAAGATGTTCAGACTGTCCGCACTGTACAAATTGTTGCCATTTCACATTATATTAGTCCGAACCATCTACAGCATGTTCGGACGGTCCGTACTATACAAAATTGTTGCCATTTCACATTATATTGTCCGGACCATCCTCAGCTGTTAGACGGTCTCACTGTACAAATTGTTGCCATTTCACATTATATAGTCTGGACCATCCTCACCCTATTCGGATGGTCCGAACTGTACAAATTGCCATTTCACATTATATAGTCCGGATCATCCTCAAGTTGTTAGGACGGTCCGCACCGTACAAATTGTTGGCATTTCACATTATATAGTCCGACCATACTCACCCTTTTCGGACTGTCCGTAATGTACAAATTGTTGCCATTTCACATTATATAGTCCGGACCATCCTCACCTTGTTCGGACGATCGGAACCGTACAAATTGCCATTTCACATTGTATAGTCCGGACCATCCTCAGCCGTTCGGACGGTCCGCACTGTACAAATTGTTGTTATTTCACATTATACAGTCCGGACCATACTCACCCTATTCGGGCGGTCTGTACAGTACAAATTGTTGCCATTTCACATTATATAGTCCGGACCATCCTCACTCTGTTCGTACGGTCCGTACTGTACAAATTGTTGCCATTCCACGTTATATAGTCCGAACCAGGATACGGGGGCTGTGCGGCGTGAGGGCTGGGACAAGGACGTTAGGGTTCGTGCCGCGATAGAGGCCGGCGCCAGGGGCTGAGGACTATCCTCAGCAGTTTGGATGATCCGTACTGTACAAATTGTTGCCATTTCACATTATATAGTCCGGACCATCCTCACCATGTTTGGACGGTCCGTACTATACAAATTGTTGCCATTTCACATTATATATAGTCCGGACCATCCTCACCATGTTCGGACGGTCCGAACTGTACAAATTGCCACTTCACATTATATAGTCCAGACCATCCCAAGCCGTTCGGATGGTCCGCACTGTACAAATTGTTGCCATTTCACATTATAAGTCCGGACCATCACACCCTGTTTGGACGGTCCGTACTGTACAAATTTTTGCCATTTCACATTATATAGTCCAGACCATCCTCACCCTGTTCGGACGGTCCGAACTGTACAAATTGCCATTTCACATTATCTAGTTCGGACCATCCTCAAGATGTTCGGACGGTCCGCACTGTACAAATTGTTGCCATTTCACATTATATAATCCAGACCATCTACACCATGTTCGGACGGCCCTCTTCATTACGTATCGGGAAGAGACATCAAATCTTCGCGTTCTAGTGGTGAAGCATAATACGTCGGAACATAACGCGTACTCTCCAGGGTTCACGATATATCGTTGGGAATTTCGACCCCATCGAGATGTCAAAACCTAAGAAATTTCAACCAATTTTTATCGAATTTACAATTTCAAAATTAAATTTCTCAAAAGCCATTGGAATTACCCCTCGAGATCGACTTTCAGACCGATTCAAAATTTTACGATTTTGGATTCGTTTTTGTCAAGATTGTAAACCCTCAAATCCTCGATTTGCGGCATCCGTTGCCTCCTTTCCGTACTTTTTGTTTCGATAGAAGAATCTTTCATCAGCATACAAGACTGTAAAAATTGCAGAAATTGTACGATCCATATGAAACAAACCATATAGTCTATCGTCTAAAAAAACTATTCAGCCTATCATCAAAGAGTAGTTGTTTTCAGGGAAAAATAAAAATACTGTAGTATTTATTTTTAGGGAAAAATAAAGGAGAATATTCCTATAGATTTAAGCTTTTCATACGCACACCGTATATAAAATAACAAATATCACAAAAATTTCTAGAAAAATTTGTACATGTACTTTCAATAGTATTACACCTTCAAATTGATTATATTTTAGTTGTAAAAAAAATCTAATAGTTTTAAGAGTATAAATTTGAATTTGAAGATAAGACTTTATATATAGGTATTGTATTATTGGAAGTACATGTATAATTTTTTTTTAGAATTTTTATGATATTAGTTAGTTGTTGTGCACGGGAAAACTTGTGTGTATAGGATTCGTTCCCAAAATAAAGAGCATTTTGTATTGGTCCTTAAAAGTGAAATTCATTCTCTATTTTGCTCTATAATGTCTCTTCTTCTGAAAGAAAGCATATAATAGCAGCTAAAACAGAGTGGTGTCAGTTTTGCAAATATGGATATGAGTAAGCCTGATATCCTCTAGAATATCAGATGGATATCGCACTTTCAATTCTTGTTTTGATATCCTGATATTCTTATTGCTCCATCATCTTACTACTATGTATATATCATCATATTTTAGTTATATTAGCAGGCATTTACAGTTTCAGTTCAGATTTCTAACCAAATGGGAACCAAACTTTCAGCTTCATTATGCATGTCTGGAACAGTATACATGGCACTGATGCACCAGAAGACATTCAAGGAGGTACGCCAGTAAATGCAAAAAGAAAATGGAAAGTCAGTTATCTTTGTAACTACAAGATATGATCCACATCAGAATATCCAAAGTTCCAAACTGACCAAGACATTGGCATTGTGTGTGAAAGCATAGCTTGAGTAGCCCGTGCACAAAATGTGGATACATAGACAAGAGCGTCAGATTTTGGCTCTTTCAATTTGTGAATGAGAATAACCCACAGCATGCGCATCAAGATTTGATTGAAGGACATCATGTAGGACTGCCCTCGAAAGTGTCAACATAAACACAAGAAAGCCATGTCCTTGATTATTTGCCTTAATTTAAGCAGCAACAGCAGTAGCCTCTGACTTATCAATTCCTTCAATATTGGTTATTCTCAGCTTTGTCAACTCCTGAAAATTGTCAGGGCATAAAGTAACTATGTTACTAAGTAATGCAGGGAATACGATCAATAGTAGCATATCTTATTTTAAGAACACAAAATAATGAAAACAACTGATATGAAATTACCTGACGATGGCCCTTTGTTCGGCGGTAATTTTTTCTTCTTTTCTTCTTGAATATAATAACTTTTGCATCTAGGGCCTGAAAAACCAACATCAAGAATATTTGAGTCAGAAAATGTGTTATAGTGTCTTGAAACATGAACAAATTGAACACAAAGCTGGTGAAAGCTCTTTGTTATCAAATGTTTCTTTACACAATAGGACAGATGGATGTCAGGAAAATCCAGAAGTAAAGTAGCAGAAATTAACCCCCATATGTATCTCATGATATAGCTTATAATCATTTCATTTTAGTTAATTTTGGTAGTTTGGAGGGACCATGTGAAGTAGCAATAGGAATGATGCAGGCCAATAAATTAGTTCATGGTCCTTCAAAAGTAATGAAAAACCATAGTGTCTGCTATCTCATACAAACTATATGTAAAGCAGACTTCCAATATAGCGATCAGAACATGCTCAGCATACATAATGTAGATCTTTAGCATGTTAACATCATCAGTTGATGGTAGCATAACAAAGGAGACTGTAAAAATATGCACCACTTGTTTTTGTGAATTTTCTAGCACAATAAATAAAGTAATGTGTAGTCCTTTAGTGTGGAGAATCCTACTACAACACCCATTTCCAACCTTAATGACAGCATACAATAAAAAAGTACCAAGGGTACCATCAGCCTTTAAATACATAGATCACTTGTATACCTATGCCATGCAAAGACGGTTTCCATGCATATTAATGATTCCTTGATAATATGGATTCAGTAAAGAGGAAATCTGCAAATATGGGCAAAGGCGATAAACTTCTACATCTCAACATGTCAAGTGCCTCTATGATCCAGAACTCGAAGTTTCACAACAATAGGTATCATTTATCACCATCACCATATGGGCAAAGACGATAAACCTCTGCACTGAATCATGATCTCATAACCTCAACTATACCGTATCAATTATAAGTTGCAGCTTGCTAGACATCAAGTTATCTAACGCATCCTTAATCAAAATAAAAGTAAACAGTTGCGTTCAAAGTGCAGAATTACCTTATCATTCACATCGCAAAACTTCAACCTCTCCGTGAAGATTGAATCGCCATTGCTCACCTTAAACTGATGCGAACCAATCTGCAGGAAGAAGCAACCGTATCTAATCACCCACTAGATCCACGCCCAAACGCAAGACGAAAGCTTGGGAACAGATGGAGCTGACCTGGATGACGGTGAAGACGGGCTCGTAGGGCTTCTCGTCGGCCCCGAGAGGGCCCACCACCTTATACCCTATCTCCGCCGCCTCCGCCACCTTCTCCTCCTTCCCGCTGGGAGGCTTCGCCGCCACCGCCTCCTTCTCCCCCCACTAGTCCTCACTCCCCTCTTCATCGCAGTGATCGTCATCATCCCCCTCCTCCTCGTCACCGGAGGATCGGGACGCGAAGTGGCAGCGCGAGGGGAAGAGCCGGGGGGAGGCGAGGACGCGGGGGCTGTGCGGCGCGAGGGGCTGGGACAAGGACGTTAGGGTTCGTGCCGCGATAGAGGCCGGCGCTAGGGGCTGAGGACTATGAGTGATGAGGCGGCGCGAGAGGAGGCAGAGGAGGCATCGCCGCGTCGCCATGGTTGCGGCGGCGGCGGCGGAGGGAGGTGAAGGGAGGAAGGGGGTAGAAATTATAGCTGGCCAAACGGACGGACCGGGCCGGCACGGCCGAGCACGGTCCGGCATGGCCCGCTACGGCATGGCCCGTGCCAGCCCGCGTGCCTCCCCCCGGCCCAGGCACGGCACGCCGAGGTCGTGGGCCATGCCGTGCCGGCACGGCCCGTCGGCGGCCCACCGTGCCCGGTTTGGCCCGATCCACCGACGCCTGCCACCCTGTGCGTCCGCGTCTCCGTCCCGGCGCCTGCCGCCAGCCCTCCGCCCTCCCGTCCCGGCCTCCTACGCCTGCCGCCCCTCCGCCGCCGACTCCGCCGCGCCTCCCCGGCTCCACTGCCTGCCGCGCCTCTGCTGCGCCGAGTCTGACTCCGACTGTTCGGGGTCCGGACCATACAATTGAGATTTCACATTATATAGTCCAGACCGTCCCCACATGTTCGGACGGTCCGAACTGTACATTGCTATTTTGCATTATATAGTCGGACCATCCTCACCCTGTTCGGACGGTCCGGACTATATAATGTGAAATGGCAATTTTGTTTTGCATTACAAATATAAGTACTTTATCTTTTATCTTAGCTATCTTTTAGAGGAGTGGTAAAAAAAATATGAAAAAATGTGAAAACATTATCTGAGATGAGTAAAAAATATGAGGGTATTTTTTGATGATATTAGAGGAGAAATTTTATATTTTTAAACAAGCAAATAGAAGAACATATATACGTTATGCAATTTAATTTCTACATAGATATAGGGAAAAAAACGCAATGACCTTTATTGATTTTGATATTACACAGCTGCCTCATTAAAAACTCTGTCATGTAAAACTCATTTTGAGAAAACCATGACAAAGAAAAAGAGCACAACTATGTCAATACTCAAAAATAAAAAAGATTACTCTAGTTCTCATTTTGTAGGTAAACTTTTGAACTGCTCAGCCAAAATCTTGGTTCTCCGTGGGTGTTGGGCACGTTCCTAGCTAGCTCCCAGTCTTTAACCGCAAAGTAGCATTCTATCACCTCACTGCGGAGATTTCTTCTTCTCTCCTCAATAATCTTCCGCAAAGACTAAAGGCCGATTCGAATGATACCGTAGACACAGGCACCGTGAACACATCCCGTGCTAGCTTTGAGAGCACGGGATATTGGTCTTGTGATCATTCCACCATTGGAAGAACGTTGAGATCTTCCTGGTTGATCGAGTCGCTATCCAAGTAGGTGGACAGCTCAAGAGCTTCAAGCGAAGCGTGGCAGGACTTGCTGCAGCCGAACTTCCACCACGGTGCTCGAAGAAGAAGAGGAACCACTCCAAATTCGGCTCCACTGCAATTTCTTCTTACCTGGGACAGGGACGGTGGGGCTCTTTGCACGCGACTCCCTGAAACTTAGTTTCATACTTCGAATACTTAATACAATTTTGTCTTAGAATCAGAATAATAGTTAGTGTAATCAATATTCATTGCATCCCCAATAAGATTCAAAATATTTAGAAACCCCGTATTTTTACCCCTAGGATCAAGAATAAATGCAAAAGCATACAAGTATGGAATATTCCTCTAGTATTTTAAGATATTTTGTTTCATGTGAAATACTGCAAGTCCTAGTAGTTGGTCATCTCTTCATATTCTTTTAATAAAGTGGCAATCTCAAAAATTTTATGCAAAATTAAATTAGCAGTTTGGATAGTAAACACCAGACAAAGTAACAGTTGCATCATAAAATGTTTCAAGAAAGTAATAAAACCTTCTACGACATGCCAAGACTGTTTTGTCAGTAGCGGTTGCCGTCACTGGTAAAACATTCTTGGACAGCAAGAAAACAGTTAGTATTCTTTGTAAGGCAGACATGTTTCAACATTAAATAAGTCGAGTTCCACCGATGGATCCGCATCCGTTTGGAACTTGCATGGACGCTTGTCCGAAGCGATGCAGAATCGCTTGAAGTCGCAAGTCGAGGATTGGAACCATTCAGCCATGTTATGGCTTCACGGATAGAATCGAGATATACAGTTATTCTTTTAAAACCGGATTTAACTATAAGATTAATAACATGGCAAGCACAACGTTGATGTAAAAGAAATGATTCAGCATAAGCATTGAATAAAGGCTGCAAAATTTTCATTGCTTTGGAATTTGCAGCTGCATTATCTAGAGTTACTGCAAATATTTTATTTGTGATGCCAAAATCCTCACAAACTCTAGAAATTCGTTTAGCAATATTTTCTGCATTATGTGAAACATCAATTAATTTTAAAGCTATTACTCTTTTTTGTAGCTCCCATTCATCATCAACATAATGAGCAACTACACTAATATAGTCTTCCTTAGCCCTACCACTCCAAATATCAGATGTGATACTAATAGAAAATGTGCAAGTAGCAAATAATTGTTTAATATTATCCCGGCCTTGGTCGTAAACATTCACCAAGTCCCGGGTTGTAGTTTGTCTACTAACAGCTTGAAACCTAGGATTATGAGCAGTTTTAATGTAAGTCTCAAATGCAGGAGACTCACCAAAGTTTAGGGGTAGATCCTGTCTAGCAATTAAACGGGTAAGGGAATCTCGTGCTACCTGAGGATTATACTCCCATGAACGTACCGTACCGTCCGGATTGAGTACCAGTTGCTGATGTCTTAGCTGGTAACCTTGCTTCTTCACACACGCCTCAGCATGCCGCCTCAAATGCCCTGTTCCACCAGAAGATTTTCCAGAGAGTTTAGTTTTACAAATTTTACATTTTGCGTAAGTTACCTCCCTTCCATCCGCGGCGGTCTCCTTGATCTCATCAAAATGTTGCCAGGCAGAGGAAGTTCTTGATCTCTTTGAGCCGGTTGCCGTTGATAGGCTCCTGCTCGTAGTTCCAGATCCTTCTGAAGCCGCATGTATTTCCTCCAGATGTTCTTGCGGTGTAGGAGCCGACCCAGAGTCGTCTCCTTGCGACATCGACAGATAGCTCGGGTCGAAGTCGCTCAGTTGGAACGTCGGCTAGTTTGGATCCATCCTGCAATATAAATAGAGAAAATTAGTACTAAAAAAATAGTAGGAACAAAGAAGAAAATTTAGGATTTTTTTTACCTTGCAGGAGCACCGGAGGCTGCAGCTATTACCTATGAGAATGTGGGAAATTTTTGAATTTTAGACAAAATTTTGTCTAAATCAAAAATTTTGAGCAAAGAGAGCAAAAGAGAGGAGAATAGAGCACAAGAGGAGAGATTGGGAGGTTTGGATGAGCAAAAATGTGGCTGGGGGTTCCTCTATTTATAGGAAAAAATTTCACAATTTTTTGGATTTTTTTTTATATTTTTTCAGATTTTTTTTGTCCTGCAACGGCTAGATTCAAAATCTAGCCGTTATTTTGGGAAAAATTTTTATTTTTATATTTATTTATTAAAAGATTTACAAAAGTAGATTTTTGTTTGAAAGAATGACAAAAATAGACTCCTAACGCCCTCTGGGAGGGCGATGTTAATAAATCGCCCTTCCAGAGGGCGATTTGATGACGTGGCTAACGGCCGTCGGCCCCCCGGCGGACGGCCGTCAGCCATTTTGCAGGCGAGGCCTGGTTTGCCAAAAACTGCCCTCTCAGAGGGCGGCAAGGGGGCCGCCTGCAAAATACGACCCTCGCTCGCGCCCTCGGCCGCCCCTCGCCCATGCCCGTGTCCGTGCCCGCGCCCCTCGCCCGCGCCCTCACTCGTGCCCGTGTCCGCGCCCACGCCGCCCGGCGTGCCACGCCCGCGCCATTTTCCAGGCGGGCCCCTTGCCGCCCTCTGAGAGGGTGGCTTTTGGGAGGCGGAGGGGGCTCTGCAAAATGGCTGATGGCCGTCCGCCGGAGGGGCAACGGCCGTCAGCCACGTCATTAAATCGCCCTCTGGAAGAGCGATTTATTAAAATCGCCCTCACAGAAGGCGTTAGGAGTCTATTTTTGTCATTCTTTCAGACAAAAATCTATTTTTGTAAATCTTTTAATAAATAAATATAAAAATAAAAAATTTTCATTATTTCAGACTGTTGGGACACGTGTCAATTTTCCACTGGGCCAACGAGGTCGATTACTGTACCAAACGGTCATATGTGTCCAACGGGCAGATGTCCTCCCGGCCGGCTGCTCTGCCTCGGCCTCCTCCCGACGCATCCTCCGGGCCGCCTCCAGTCCCGCCTGCCTCCTCGGCTCCTCCGCCTCCCCCTCCTCCGCGCCTCCTCCCTCGCCTGCTCCCTCCTCGCGCCGCCGCCTCCTGCCGGCCTCGGCCTCCTCCCTCGGGGAGGCGCGCAGGAGGGCAGCGGAGGCCGAGGCCGGCGGGAGGCACGCAGGAGGAGAGGGCGGCGGCACCGAGGCGAGGCCTGGGAGGCGGCGGGAGGAGGGAGGAGGCGGAGGAGCCGAGGAGGCGGGCGTCGAGAGCATGGGCGGAGGAGGGAGGAGGCCGAGGCCAGCGGGAGGCGGCGGGGGGAGGAGGGAGGAGGCGGCGGGGAGGAGGAGGTGGAGGAGCCGAGGAGGCGGGCGTCGAGAGGAGGCGGGTGGGAGGAGGGAGGAGGCCGAGGGCCCGAGGCCGGTGGGAGGCGGCAGCGGCCTCGCCTCGGCCCCGCCGCCCTCTCCTCCTGCGCGCCTCCCGCCGGCCTCTGCCTCCGCCGCCTCCACGCCTCCCTCCGCCTCCCGCCGACGCCCGCCTCCTCCCGCGCCCGCCTCCTCTGGCTGATGCCCCCTGGCCTCGGCCGACGCCATGCTCGGCTCCACGGCCGCAGAAGCCTGCCACGGGGCGCTCCGCGCGCCGCCACCCTCCGGCGGGCCGTGCGGCCCGCGATGCCCACGTGCCCGTTCCGTGCGTGCCGGCCCGTGGAGCCGGCCCAGGCATGGTTACTGTAGCACCATGCCCGGGCCGGCCCGACGGGGCATGGCCCATTTGTACATCTCTAGTAGAAATGGAAATATTCTTTGAAGCAGCGGTTTTGACGAGGGTTTAAGGGGAGGAGGCGCGGAGAGTGACATTGCCAGTGGGCCCTCTTCATTACGTATCGGGAAGAAACATCAAATCTTCGCGTTCTAGTGGTGAAGCGTAATACGTCGGAACATAAAGCGTACTCTCCAGGGTTCACGATATATCGTTGGGAATTTCGACCCATCGAGATGTCAAAACTAAGAAATTTCAACCAATTTTGATCGAATTTACAATTTCAAAATTAAATTTCTCAAAAGCCATTGGAATTACCCCTTAAGATCGACTTTCAGACCGGTTCAAAATTTTACGATTTTGGATCCGTTTTTGTCAAGATTAGAAACCCTCAAATCCTCGATTTGCGGCATCCGTTGCCTCCTTTCCGTCCTTTTTGTTTCGATAGAAGAATCTTTCATCTAAAAATTACAGAAATTGTACGATCCATATGAAACAAACCGTACAGTCTATCGTCTAAAAAAACTATTCAACCTATCATCATATAGTAGTTGTTTTCAGGGAAAAATACAAATACTATAGTATTTATTTTCAGGGAAAAATAAAGGAGAATATATCCTATAGATTTAAGCTTTTCGTACGCACACCGTATATCAAATAACAAATATCACAAAAATTTCTAGAAAAATTGATACATGTACTTTCAATAGTATTACACCTTCAAATTCAATATATTTTAGTTGTAAAAAAAATCTAACAGTTTCAAGAGTATAAATTTGAATTTGAAGATAAGACTTTATATATAGGTATAGTGTTATTGGAAGTACATGTATAATTTTTTTTTAGAATTTTTATGATATTTGTTAGTTGTTGTGCACGGGAAAACTTGTGTGTATAGGATTCGTTCCCAAAATAAAGAGCATTTTGTATTGGTCCTTAAAAGTGAAATTCATTCTCTATTTGTCACTGTTTCTTGTAACATTATCTATGATTAAGACATTAGATAGTAAGTTTTTCAAAAGAAAACATTGATAGTAAGTGTGACGACCCGGTGCGCCATTACCGAAATGGCGTCCTAGTCCATGGATTATTATTCGCTAGAGACGCGCTTTAGTGAATAATAATCCACATCAGAGATAGCTGCAGAATTATAGCTAGAAGATACCACTGTCATTACAGTACTATGCCCCACAGGGCTGGAATCTTACACAGGGTCCTACATGTCTTCACATTCGTAGCACTTGGACATTATACATACTTCCACACCCCAGGTTTATTGACATAGCTACGGGACTGCTACCCGGCATACATCTACTCATCCCATCCTCCATAATACACATTATAGATGCTAATGCAAAGACTGTCAGACTGAATAACATGCTCCCTGAAACGTGAAATAAATGCTTGCAAGAAGTGTCTTCCTTACATGCTCTTCAACGACAGCATGAACAGCAGCATCAGGAAGAATTGGCCTCCCAATGACAGTTTGAGCTTGTGAGCCAAGCATGAGAACTCGATTCAAAATTAACTACACCAAGTAACCATGCCAACAACATCAGCAAAACTTTTGATATAATTGGAAAATATAAGAAGCAAGTAGAGACCACTGGGGCTGGCACTAAAATGGAAGTGTTATGATATGAAAATAAGGTGTAGTGACAGAACTAACATTAATGCAACTAAAACAAGTATCCGCTCATTAAGGTTCCACTTAACCCTACACAACAGTTCATGTTTCTAACACGTCCACATACTCTGCAAGCTCAAATTGGAATGTTTCTTAATATGAAAGTTCAAAGCTCTCATCATAAATGAATCAAAATCCAGTAATCAAAAGAGCTAACAGTGGGATCATTGTACCAAGATTAGATCATGCATTGCATACAATACTACATCTTAACATGTCAAGTGCCTCTATGATCAGAACTCGAAGTTCACAACAATAGGTATCATTTATCACCATCACCATATGGGCAAAGACGATAACCTCTGCACTGAATCATGATCTCATAACCTCAACTATACCGTATCAATTATAATTGCAGCTTGCTAGACATCAAGTTATCTAACGCATCCTTAATCAAAATAAAAGTAAACAGTTGCGTTCAAAGTGCAGAATTACCTTATCATTCACATCGCAAAACTTCAACCTCCGTGAAGATTGAATCGCCATGCTCACCTTAAACTGATGCGAACCAATCTGCACGAAGAAGCAACCGTATCCAATCACCCACCAGATCCAGCCCAAACGCAAACGAAAGCTTGGGAACTGATGGAGCTGACCTGGACGACGGCGAAGACGGCTCGTAGGCTTGAAGGGCTTCTCGTCGGCCCCGAGAGGGCCACCACCTATATACCCTATCTCGCCGCGCCTGCCACCTTCTCCTCCTCCGTCTTCCCGCTGGGAGGCTTCGCCGCCACCACCTCATCCTCCCCCCACTCGTCCTCGCTCCCCTCTTCATCGCAGTGATCGTCATCGTCCCCCTCCTCCTCGTCACCGGAGGATCGGGACGCGAAGTGGCAGCGCGAGGGGAAGAGCCGGGGGGAGGCGAGGACGCGGGGGCTGTGCGGCGCGAGGGGCTGGGACAAGGACATTAGGGTTCGTGTCGCGATAGAGGCCGGTGCCAGGGGCTGAGGACTGTGAGCGATGAGGCGGCGCGAGAGGAGGCGGAGGAGGCATCGCCGCGTCACCATGGCTGCGGCGGCGGCGGAGGGAGGTGAAGCGGAGGAAGGGGTAGAAATGGAAATATTCTCTGAAGCAGCGGTTTTGACGAGGGTTTAAGGGGAGGAGGCGCGGAGTGACACTGCAGTGGGCCTCTTCATTACTGTCTGGAGGATGAAACCTCAACTGCGGGAGGTCAGGAGACCCCCCTTTGAGATTCGGCCAGGGGAGTAGTTCTCAGGCGAATGCGTCGTCCGGTGGATCAATGGATAGATCGATGCTCGGGATGAGAGATACGAGGTTCGGACCGTCCGTTTAGGGAACGGACGTCCGAATCCTGACGATGGTGCACAAAGGAGATAGAGGATTTATACAGGTTCGGGCCGCACGGAGGCGTAATACCTACTCTGTCTGTTTGGCTACGTGGAGGAATGTGGTTGCTGTGTTACAAGGTGTTCACCGCCCGGCGCTCTGCCAGACGCCGGACTCGAAGGAGACTCACACGAGCTGCGGTAGAAGACCAAGGCCTCGACTGGGAGAAGTTCTCGACCAGGAGAAGTTCTCGACCAGGAGGGGTTGATCGACGAGGGCAGCTCTACTGTGAACTCTGCTCCGGAGGTTGCTTATGCTTATGCTTCCTCTCCTTTTCCTCGTTGGCTTGGATCCTCCTTTATAGAATCAGGGGAGTCCATAGTGCCGGTACACCGAGAGAGAGATACATGGGAGGGCTAGGTATGGTTTGTCTTCTCACTGTTTGTCGCCGTCTTGTCTTGCACGTCTGCCTACTGCGCCCTGACAGAGTTGGTATGCTGCAGGCGACGAAGTCGTGGGGATGTGACGGCGCACGCCCTTGTCGCCGAAGTCAAAAGGTTCTGACTGCTTGGTCGTGTTGTCTACAGGGGGCCACCAGGAGACGCCTACGCGTGGCCGTGCGGACGACTGGAGCGACGTGCCCGTCGCCTCGTCATTAATGCTGGTAGCTGATGCTGACCGGGAGAAGCCGATCGCCAGAAGGAGTCGATGCCGACCGGAAGAGGCAATGCCGGGAGAGGCTGATCGACGAAGGAGCCGATGCGACGGGGAGGCCGATCATCGGGAGACGCCGATGCCGACGGGGAAGCTGATCTTATTGAGGCCGGAGCGGGCCCACCGGGGCCGTCACCAGCCGTCATGTGTAGCCGAGTCAGTTGGTACTCGGGACTCGGGACCAAGGCAGTCGTTACCCGAGACTCGAGACCGAGGCAGTCGGCACCCGAGACTCGGGTGGCGTACCCGAGATGGGCACTCAGGACAGGACGGTGCCAGGCTCAAGTATTCAGAGGGGAAGGCATAGTCGGCGTCACAGTGAAGAAGGTGGCCCCCGGGGAACTGACGTGGCTGAAGACCCACGCGTCCCCGGCGACTGTGGGGACCCTAGTCTCGTTTCGCCGACAGTGGCCCCTGGCCCTGTTGCTCGGCCGGAACCGCTCCGGGCAGGAACAGGGCCACATCTTTGAAGAAACAAGGGGACGTTGGGTCCGCCTGGTTCATCTTGAGCCGGTGGAGCTTGGTTCGCCAGAAATTGATATGGGCCGGGACCGGAGCCCCGGCTGTAATGCGGCAGATATGTACCCGGGATTCAGGGACCGGGTCAGAAGTTTGGAGCGAAGTGTTGGGGAAGCGTGCTGGGTCGCGAGGAGGCGCCGGAAACCGTGGCCGAGACCGCTGCGACGGAGGCAGGGTTCCTTGATCACGGCGGGAACTTCGTGGAGCCAATGGCCGATGAAGAGGCCGATGAAGGCGGCAGTTCCATCTGCTCGCCGTGGCTGTCTTCCGGGCCCGGGGGCCCTCCATGCCCCCGAGCGTGTAGCAAGGCTGCTGGGAATTAATGTATCCTGCGCACGATGAACTGTGAGAGTATTTGGTTCGTCCTTTTGTCCATTCCATGCTACGAATTGTGGCGTCTACTGCCTCCCAAGGGGCTCTTCGCGGTCGCGACTGTGCGGAGGAAAGTATTACGCATAAGCATTCTGCCCCCTAGCAGCGGAAGGGACCGGGCCCGAAGCCAACCCAGCGGGACACCGCAAGCCAACAGGGGTTCGGGGCGCCTACCTGGAGGGGCACTCCCTCGGTCCCGGGACTTGGACGATGTCCGGGGATTGGACAGGGGGATACGGTAGCTTGCTGCTAGGGAACCAATAATTACGCGTAACCTAGCCGCTGCACAGGAGTGGCCCAATTATGCCCCCCAGGGGGTGAGACCGCCATGAACGCAACACACGGAAAAAGACAAAAGGCACGGAACCGGGGAAGAGATTAAAGATGCTGTTTAGTAAAGGGTATACACATGGGAGCCCCGGCCAGCGCTGAGATTTGAGCAATCCGACGCTGGCCCGGGCACACCGTACTTACAGGATGTATTTGCAGATAAGGTTCGCGAAGACGCTTGATGTGCCAAGGATTGGGGAGCAGATTCCACCCTCCTGGCCCAGTCTTACCGAGCCCGGTTTGAGAAACACCGATCACCAGGAAGGGGCCTTCCTGCGGGGGGGAGATTTACTTCTCTCCGGTACGTGCGAGGACACGGCGGAGGACAAAGTCCCCGACCTGGAGTGATCGGGCCCAAACCTTACGCTAAAGATAGCGCTTAAGGCTCTGCTGGTTATGAGCAAGGTGCGCCGCCTCGCTGAAGAAGTATCCCGGCTTCTGTTATGTGCTCTCCGATCCCGGCTTGACAGGGACCGAACTCGGGCTCGGCTTCCTCGGGAGGGAGCGAGCTCTTGACACCGGGAGCAGACATGTGCCCGGGACCCGGGGGCCCCGGTTGACATGTGAAGATATGTGCCTGGGACATGGGGTCCCGGACTGGAATATGTCGGGACGAGCTGCCCGGACTAGTGCTCGCCGGGCGATACCGTCATGCCCCCGAGTGCTCCCCTTTTGACGTCGCGCGGGGTCCGGTCCGAAGTACACCGGTGACCTCCCCCCGTGCGTCGACATCTCCGGGCCTCGCTCGTGCTTACGCTCCGACTTTGCCTGTCTGTACAAAGAGAGATATTTGCATATGTATATGATCATGTTTATATTTTCGTACCTTGGTTTATTGTGTTGTTTGGAGGTTGCTTGTACTCGGGGCCCCGTGCCCGGGAACGCCGAGTACTGGGCGCCATCCAACAGGGACAGCCAGCAGCCGTGAACAACCGTTGGGCCTAAGGCCCCTGTCCGGGCCCTGGTGCAGCCGCCTGCCCCGGGAGCTCGGTCCCCAGGGGCAGCGAACGCAACGGTTGAATGCCCCGGGAACCCGGTCCCCGGGGCGCGAGCAATCCGGACGCGAGCCTTGCGGAGCGACGAAGTCCGTAGGTTTGGCTCCTTCCGTCTTCCGGATCCGGGGGCCCTCCGTGCCCCCGGGCACCGTTGGCCCAGGGAGCACAGCGAGGCCGCGAGAACAGACTCTTGACTCGCCGGGAGCCCCTCGGGAACTGACTCTGCCGGGCGCGGTCGCCAGCCAGCGAAGCACCCGGTGCCTTGGCGGCGGCCGGGGAGGAGCTTGCCAGGTTGGGCACCGCAGCCAGCCCCAGGAACCTAGGCTGTCCACACAAATGGGGGAAGAATACAATTTATGCGATATGTAAGTCGGGTAAGGTTACGTATCTGGACGTTGCAAGTGGCGGTATGGCTCCGCGAGCACGATCCCGGGGCCGGGAGCGTTGCTCCACCCGGGAGCGCCGAGTACCGAGTCGATCCGCCATGAACCGCCGTAGCGCTCGGATCCCCGAGAGCCCGGCACCAAGGGGCCGCGGGCGACTGAACGCGAGTCTTGTGGAAACGGCGAAGTCCGTAGTTTTGACCTCTTCTGTCTTCCGGGTCCGGGGACCCTCCGCGCCCCCGGGAGCCAATGGCCCATGGAGCGCCGCCAAGCCGCGGGAACGGACTTGATCGGGCACGGGGTCGCCAGGCAGCGGAGCATCCGGCACCCCGACAACCGGTTGACGGGGAGGAGCTGCCAGGCCGGGTCCGCAGGCCGTGTCGAGGTTTGGAAGGCCTACCTAATCTTGCCGGGAATTGGTCTAATCTGCACATGACGAACTGTGAGAGCGTCCGGTTCGTTCCTTCGTCCATCCCATGCTACGAGCCGTGGCGTCAATCACCTCCCGAAGGCGTCCTCGTGGTCGCGCCCGTATGGCGGCTGGGTTTTGCGCATAATCCAGCCGTCGTACGGGCGCGGCCCGATGGTACCCCTAGGGGGTGAGACAGTCGCGAACGCAACACATGGAAAAAGACGAGAGGAACGAGACGGGAAGGATATTAAAAACGCTGCTTATGTAAAGTGTATATACATGGGGCCCCGGCCAGCGCTGAGATTTTAGAGAAATCCGGCGCTGGCCCGGGCTCACCGCAACTTACAGGATGTTTATACAGATAGGTTTGTGAAGGTGCTTGATGTGCCTAGGGATGGAGCTCGGACTCGCTTCCCTCACGAGCCTCAAGACTGGGGAGAGGCATGTGCTCGGGACCCGGGGGCCCCGGACAGAAATACGGTTTGATATATGCCGGGTTCTAGGGGCCCGGGCTTGAATATGGAATGTGAGACGACCTTCCGGACGCATTCTCGCCGGGGCGGTGCTGTCCGGGCTTCGCGCCCTATTCCGGGTGTCGCGTTCCTAGGCTTGCACTCGCCTTGGCGAGGGCCGCCCTGGTTCGGCACCTCGGTGTCAGGCCCCGGGGCGCCGATTCGGGAATCCGTGCCTCGGCTCAAATATGTGCCCGGGACCCAGGGGGCCCCGGACTGACATGTGATTTGACGTGGTCGATATGTGCCCGGGCACGGGGACCCGGGTAAGGATATGGACCATATCGGGACGACTTCTCCGGACCCGCCCTTGCCGAGGCGATGCTGTTCGGGTACTCGCGCCCTGTTGAAGCGGTTCCAGATCGGGAGCGGGACTCGGACCGTCCGCCAAGGGAACGGACTGTCCGAATCAGGGCGATCGGACCGTCCACGAAGGGAACGGACCGTTCGAATCAGGGCGACCGGACCGTCCGCGAAGGGATCGGATCGTCCGGATAGCCCCGATCGGAGTTGGCCTGCTACTGCTCCTGCTGGAACTTCCTGACGCGCTCAGCCAGCTTTTGGACGGCGCGACATTCCGAGAGGTCGTGCAAGTCCGTCTCATGGTCGGTGCACCACTTCCGGGCTATGGCAGGCTCGAGACGCTCGGCCAAGCTCTGGACGGCGCGGCACTCCGTGATGTCATGCCGGTCCGTGTCGTGGAAGGCGCACCACCCGGGCTGTGACCGGCTTGAGACGCTCGGCCATGCCTGGACGGTGCGGCACTCCGTGATCTTGTGCCGGTCCGTGTCGTGGTAGGCGCACCATCCCAGAACTAAGGCCGGCTCGGCACGCTCGGCTGAGCACTGGACGGCGCGGCACTCCGTGATGTCGTGCCAGTCCGTCTGGTGGAGGGGGCACCACTTCTGGGCTGTTGCCGGCGGCGGCGGCGCGCGTGCGGCCTTTTGCCGCTTGCTGCGACCATCGCCTCCACGGGCAACATAGCTCCGGGGGTTGCCCGTAGCCGCCAAGGCGAAGCTCTCGGCTGCCGCCTTGGCCTTCTGGCGCTTCCTCCTGCTCCACCGTAACGCGGAACGTGAGAGCTTGCCATCCTCTCCAGTCGATGTATAAGTGCTACAGTTTATTGGCTTACAGTCGATTGGCTCATGAATCTGACATTTTATTTCCTTGTCAATTGCAGGGTCAAATTGACTGGCACGCCTACGAACCTCAAGAATTTTGGACCTGCATTGGAGTGAAGCAAATCTCCTAGGCCTTTGCGTGTCACCACGACACCGAACAGCCCCGGCGGTTTTCGGTGTCAACACGCTTTTGGCACGCCTGGTGGGACACGGAGCTTCAACACAAGCTTCAAACTTAGGATCTCAACATGGCCGGAAAAGAAATCAAGCCAGATAACAACGTGATTCCGGTCAATATAGAAGATTTGACAGAAGAGCAAAGACAGCAAGTTGAGCAGAACATGGCCAATTTTCAGAAGCTTTGCTTGGAGTTCTTCAGCATGACAAGGCAAGGCCGATTCAGAAGACGCAGTTTCCAAAACCAGTTCTGGTCGGTGAATCGAGCCGTACACCACCTGAGAGTCCACCAATAAAGCCATTACAAGAGATGGTGAATGAAGCGGTACATCACGCGCTCATCAATCAGTCCGGCATCCTGGTGAATAC
Organism: Oryza meyeriana var. granulata; assembly: GCA_003991445.1. Taxonomy (NCBI): domain Eukaryota; kingdom Viridiplantae; phylum Streptophyta; class Magnoliopsida; order Poales; family Poaceae; genus Oryza; species Oryza meyeriana. Next base: position 41,858 of record RYFJ01002873.1, read on the forward strand.
GCTTCATAATCTTATAAAGAAGACGGTGGATGGGTCAATTGTTCAAGAACCTACTCGAGGTCCGGTTTACCTCCCACCAAATATTGAGCCAAACCGAGGTGATTACAACATCAGTAGGACGTACCGGAAAACCTGTTTACCCAGAACTAGGCTGGGGGCAACAGGACATTCCTGCTGGATATCATCGATCTGCTTATTACGGGGGATATCAGCAGAATTATCCAGGTGGTTTCGTCGAACCAGGTAATTATCAGAGGGAGTACCCCAGACAGAATCGCAACAAACTCCACCCGTGCAGTATCAACAAGATAACCTAGGGAAGATCTGTCAACTAAGGTTGCTGAAATAGTGAGAGAGCAGTTCGGGATCAAGCCCAAGGAACAAACATTCATGTATCGGCATCCATATCCTGAGTGGTTCGACAGGGTTCCATTACCACACCGATACAGGGTCCCGGATTTTTCTAAGTTCTCAGGGCAGGACAACACGTCTACAGTGGAACATGTCAGCCGATTCCTGGCACAGTGCGGAGAAGCATCGGATGAGGAAGCTCTGAGGGTTAGGTTTTTCCCCTTGTCATTATCGGATCGGCTTTTACGTGGTTTTCTTCGTTACCACCGAATTCCGTTCGGGGGTGGGCCGATCTAGAAAAAAGTTTCACAAATATTTCTTTGCTGGAATCCATGTGATGAGACTGACGGATTTAACATCGGTTAGACAGAGACCAGATGAAACAGTACCGGAGTACATTCAGAGGTTCCGGGACGTTAGAAACCGATGTTATAGCTTGAATCTGAGTGATGGACATCTGGCCGATTTAGCTTCCAGGGTCTCTTAGCGCCGATCAAAGAGAGGTTTTCATCACAGGAGTTCGAGTCCTTGGCGCACCTGGTACAAAAGGTATCGGCTCATGAAAGCCGTTTCAGGAGGCGAAGAAGGAAAAATACCAGAGAAGGGTTGCTCAGGTTCAGATTTATTCATCGGACTCAGACGATGAGGGATCCGATGCTGAAGTTGGATTGGCGGAGTGGGCTAGGAACAAAAAACCAGTATCATGCCCATGGGTCAAGGATATCGGCAAGGAAGAACGGTACGACTTTGATATCAATAAAGCCGATAAAATCTTCGACCTGTTATTACAAGAAAAACAGATACAGTTACCGCCAAACCACGTGATTCCATCAGCCGAAGAACTGAAGAAGAAGAAGTATTGCAAGTGGCATAATGCTATATCGCATCATACCAACGAGTGCAAAGTCTTTCGGCAGCAAATCCAGTCGGCTGTCGAGCAGGGAAGAATTAAGTTCGAAGACAAGAAGCCGATGAAGATCGATGGACATCCGTTCCCTGTAAACATGGTCTATGCGGGGTCTTCATCAAGGAACCAAGCCGATGAAGCAAGGCACCAAAGATATAGATCAAGGATTACTTCATCGGATATGATAGAAAAATATTCAAGGCACGAGGAACAAAGGGATGAGCCAGAAAGATATAATCCGCATTGGAACTACCCATTCTTCCGATTCTGCTGGGATCAAGGGATGAGACTGCCGTCAATTGAAGATTGCCCTGAATGTAATAATCCGCAGCCTCAACAGGATCAGCGGGAGAAGCTTTCTCGGGATCGGCCGCTTGGAAAAAAGCATCGGTTCATAGCCGATTAGGGCCGATCCACAAAGAGTTCTTTGAGGATGAAGAGGAAATACATGGAGAACAAGTCCAGAATCCTCAATGGTGCCCTAGTGGGATATTCACGAAAAATCAGAAGAGAAGGCACAACGGCTACGGCACCGAGAGCAGCAAGAAGAACAGAGGCAAGATCAGGAAGGGGCCGATCATCGTCATAAGAGAACCAAACAAGTATGGCGCGTAAAGAAAAAGGACGGTGAGGCTGACCAATCGGCCCCAGTAGATATGGTGTTCTTTTTGCCTTGGGAGTATAAAGCACTTTCATCAGATGAAGAAAGCAATGAGGAGGTTTTTGCTCAACTAACGTTGCAACCTGATCGGGCCGTATTTGATAAACCTGAGGAGTCAGAGCATCGGCACCTAAAGCCATTATATATCAAGGGCTATGTAAATGGGAAGCCGATGACAAAGATGCTGGTTGATGGGGGAGCGGTAGTTAATCTCATGCCTTATGCGACGTTTCGAAAATTGGGGAAGACTGCCGAAGATCTGATAAAGACAAATATGGTGTTAAAAGATTTCGGTGGGCACTCGTCAGAGGCGAAAGGCGTATTAAACGTGGAGTTGACGGTGGGAAATAAGACGTTGCCTACCACGTTTTTTGTCATTGACGGAAAAGGATCGTATAGTTTACTTCTTGGTAGGGACTGGATTCACGCGAATTGTTGCGTGCCCTCGACGATGCATCAGTGTTTGCTACAATGGCAAGGAGATCAGGTCGAGGTGGTTTTAGCAGATCGGTCAACCAACATTGCAATGACCGATTTGCCAGTCTGGGAAGCTGATGGTGTTGATTGCCTATCCGAGAAAATATGGGAAGGAGACTATCTCAAGGTCACCAGTCAAGGGATACAGCCGATTCAGCAAGTCGGCTCTGAATTGTTACTCTGATGGGCTCTATTGAAGACTTCGAGGGGAAGCTGGGGCAAGGATTTACGTCGGCCGATGATTTAGAAGAGATTGACATAGGACCAGGAGATAAGCCGAGGCCGACGTATATAAGCAAAAAATTATGTCCTGAACTTCGGGAAGAATTAGTGGCACTGCTGAAGGAGTATCGGGAATGTTTCGCTTGGGAGTATCATGAGATGCCAGGATTAAGCCGATCGATTGTCGAACATCGGCTGCCCATTAAACCAGGATATCGGCCATTCAAGCAAGCTCCAAGGAGATTCAAGGCAGAACTGTATGAGCCAATCAAAGCGGAAATCACAAGGTTGTATGATGCCAAATTTATAAGGCCATGCCGATATGCTGAGTGGGTTTCTAATATCGTCCCGGTGGAGAAGAAAAATGGAAAATTGAGGATATGTATTGATTTCCGGGATCTGAATAAAGCTACCCCCAAGGATGAATACCCGATGCCAATAGCGGATCTATTGGTGGATGCAGCATCAGGCCACGAAATTATCAGCGTCATGGACGGCAATGCAGGATACAATCAGATTTTTATGGCTGAGGAAGATATACACAAGACTGCGTTTCGGTGTCCTGGAGCTATCGGCTTGTATGAGTGGGTAGTAATGACTTTTGGATTAAAAAGTGCCGGTGCGACTTATCAGAGAGCGATGAACTATATATTTCATGATCTCATCGGCTTGTTGGTAGAGATTTACATTGATGATGTGGTGGTTAAGTCTAAAAGTGAGGAGAGCCATATAGCTGATTTGCGAAAAGTGCTGGAGAGGGCCAAGAAATACGGACTAAGGATGAATCCCAATAAGTGCGCTTTTGGTGTATTGGCTGGGCAATTTTTGGGTTTTATGGTTCATGAACGAGGGATTGAAGTTAGTTAACGAAGCATCAGAGCCATCAAGACCACGGAACCACCAAGCAATAAAACAGAGTTGCAGTCATTGATCGGCAAGATTAATTTTGTGAGGAGATTTATATCAAATTTGTCAGGGAGGATTGAGTCTTTTACTCCGTTGTTGAAGTTGAAAGCCGATCAAGAGTTTGTGTGGGGGGCAACGCAGCAGAAGGCATTTGATGAGATCAAGAACTATCTGAGTTCCCCACCTATTTTAATTCCTCCGCAGAGAGGAGTGCCGTTCAAATTGTATTTGTCAGCCGATGAGAAATCCATCGGGTCTGTTTTAATACAAGAATTTGAGGGAAAAGAGCGAGTTGTGTTTTATCTGAGCAGAAGGCTTTTGGATGCTGAAACGAGATATCCTGCGGTGGAGAAATTATGCTTATGTTTATATTTCTCATGTACAAAGTTGAGGCATTATATCCTATCGGCTGAGTGTACAGTAGTTTGCAAGGCCGATGTGGTTAAATACATGCTGTCGGCTCTAGTCTTGAGAGGACGAGTTGGTAAATGGATTTTTGCTTTGACAGAGTTCGATTTGAGATATGAATCGGCTAAGGCAATCAAAGGACAGGCAGTGGCCGATTTCATTGTGCAACACAGAGGAGCTCGCGTAGATTATGTGGAACCGATCCCATGGACCTTATTTTTTGATGGATCGGTTTGCAAGCATGGGTCTGGTATCGGCTTGGTTATTATATTGCCTCAGGGGGCAAGTTTTGAGTTTGCTTTCACAATTAAACCTTATCGGACCAATAATCAAGCGAAATACGAGGCAGTATTAAAAGGATTACAACTTTTAAAGGAGATCAGAGCCGATATTATAGAGATTGTTGGCGATTCTTTGTTGGTGATCAAACAGTTGTCTGGGGAATATGAGTGCAGGGATGACGTTTTGAGATCATACTATGAGGAATGTACAGATTTGTTAAAGGATTTCAAGATGGTGTCAATAGATCATATTCCTAGGGAGCAGAACTTGGAGGCCAATGATCTTGCACAGGTTGCTTCTGGTTATCGGCTGAATAGGCAGGTTGAGGTTGAGATAGCCGATAACGATATACAAGACAAAACCCATGACTGGAGACATGAGATAGTTGATTATTTGCAAAATCCGTCGCAATCGGTTTCCAGGAAAATTCGGTATAAAGCTACTAAGTATGTGTTGCTTGATGGGGAGCTGTATTATCGGACTTTTGAGGGAGTTCTGCTTAAGTGCCTGAATCTAGAAGAAGCCAAAGTGGTTATGTGCGAGGTGCATGAGGGCGTCTGTGGGACTCATCAATCGGCTCATAAGATGAAGTGGTTGCTGAGAAGAGTAGGATATTTTTGGCCGACGATGTTGGAAGATTGCTTCAAGTACTATAAAGGATGTCAAGATTGTCAGAAGTTTGGAAATGTGCAACGAGCACCAGCATCGGCTATGAATCCTATCATCAAACCGTGGCCGTTCAGAGGATGGGGAATTGATATGATCGGCCAGGTTTTTCCTCCATCAAGTAAGGGGCACAAGTTCATATTGGCTGCAATGGATTATTTTACCAAGTGGGTAGAAGCGATTCCTTTAAAGAAGGTTACGTCCAAGGAAGCGATCGAGTTTGTAAAGGAGCATATAATTTATCGGTTTGGAATTCCTCAGACGATAACTACTGATCAGGGATCTGTTTTCGTGTCTGATGAGTTTCAACAGTTTGCTGCCAGTATGGGGATTAAGTTATTAAATTCATCACCTTATTATGCTCAGGCTAATGGACAGGCAGAAGCATCTAATAAGAGTTTGATCAAGTTGATTAAGCGGAAGATTGATGAGCAGCCGCGGTGATGGCATACTACCTTAGCCGATTCGTTATGGGCCTATCGGATGGCATGTCATGGATCTACTTGGGTGCCACCGTATCAATTAGTGTATGGACATGAGGCAGTTTTACCTTGGGAAACCAACATCGGCTCTAGGAGAATTTCTTTGCAGAATCAGTTGACAGCCGATGATTATTATAATTTGATGACAGATGAACTTGAAGATTTGGCTCAGAATCGGTTAAGGGCACTAGAAAGGATTAAGGAAAATAAAGCTAGAGCGGCTAGGCATTACAACAAAAAGGTGGTGAATAAGTCATTTGCAGAAGGGGATCTTGTATGGAAATTGATTTTGCCGATCGGGTCCAAGATAATAAATTTGGAAAATGGTCGCCTAATTGGGAAGGCCCTATCGGATTAATCGTTGTGTGCCTGGTAATGCCTATGTATTAGAAGATCTTGACGAGACGGAGTTTGCTAAAGCACTTAATGGGAAATATCTCAAGAAATATTATCCTAGCGTTTGGATCAACTCTTAAATCGGTTAGATGCAGCCGATTTAAAATAGTTTAGGACAAAAGCCGATGTTGTTACATCGCCTAAAGATAGCCGATATCGATTGATATCGCCTTTAGATCAAACAAATAAAGACAATATCAAGATTGAAAGGAATGGACAATAGAGCTGATCAGATTATATGATAGCACAAGGTTAATCGGCATGTTCCAGGGAACCATCAGTTATAAATGTTTGAAGATTTACAAGAATTTTTGGATCGTTTCAATCGCGCGTAAGCGGATCTGGTCGATCTCGTTGATAGCCTGGATATCATCTTCATCAGAACCCGGGATAGTCTTCAAAGTCTTGCGCCGATGAATGACTTGACGCACCGTTGCTGCCACCTTAGCCTCTTGGTCTTGGATAGCTTGCGGTAGGCCGATGAGCTGGGATTCTGTTGCTGCGACATCCTTGCGAACTTTTTCGAGTTCTACCAGCAAATCGGCCTCCTTTCTCCTTAGTTGATTCACCGTGGATTGGAGCTCTTGGGGGGCAGCTGCCATATTATCAAGTTTTTTCTTCTCTATTTGGGATGACAGCCGATCGGCTTGGATACCTTCGGTTATCTTCTTTTGGTCAGCACGATCGGCTATGCGCTGTCTAAGCTTGATGAGTTTAAATCTGTGAGACTCCAGATATGCTGCGGGAGTTAGTGTGTGTGGAGGCCATGGGCCCCGGGTACCTCATTACCAGTACATGGGCCACTCGGATAAAGGATGGGCCGAACCATGTAATTAGGGATAAGATAGTACCTGGCCGGCTGTGCCTTGTATAATAAGAAAGCATAGTCTTAGTCGGAGAGGATTTTATCTCTAAGAAGGAAATCCCTTGGTCGTATCTGACTGGGATCCTTATCATGTACCCCTGTCCCCTAGTATATAAAGGGAGGCGGGGTGCCCCTCAGGGCAAGCAGAACGAGAGCAACTAGATCATCGATCTCCATATACCTCAGAGGAATAACACCTCAACTGGACGTAGGGTATTACCTCACCTTGAGGGCCTGAACCAGTATAATTCTCTTGTGTTCCTCTGCAGTCCACCGAATTCACTTTCGTCGAGTAGCCCATAGTTTTATTGCCGGTGCAAAGCATCGATAGTTGGCGCGCCAGGTAGGGGCCCGGCGAATTCTTCATCAGCAGATTCGATGGATTCAATCAATGGAGTCAAGGGCACCAAGCTCTCCCCTGGAGACACCATCACCTTCGGGAGCCTAGATTTCGTTGCCGATCTACTCGGCAATCTTACCTTGGCTGAAGCAGATCCAATCTTACCAACCCAGGAGCCAGCCGACATTGCGCCAGTCGGCCCACAGGACGCCGCCATCTCCTTCGACGACCTACTACGGCAGTCCCTTACATCGCCGAACATCGAGACAACCCTCCCCTTCGGCGTCCGGCTCGCGCTAGGCCTTGAGCCAGCGCGGGTTGGGCCGAGAGGGGGAGAGATTGTCAATTTCCCGCACGGATTCAGCGACGCTGCGCATCTACAACCCGCGCAGCAGACCCGATCTCCAGCGATTCAGTTTGGACACGGTCAAGCACCGTTTCAGATTGGATCCAGAGAGGTCGGAGTCATTCTTACTCCGATAAACTACTCGGAGTCCGACACCAAGTCGGATAACGGTTCGAGCGCCAGCTCGGACTCTACTCTGGCAAGTTTCTTCCTCCCCCGCGAGATCTTCATGGCTTCATCACCACCTTCCGAGGTGCGCCGACTACAAGAGGAGGCACGCCGATTACAACAAGAGGAGGCCAACCGCGAAGCCCGCAATAATGAACTGCGACAGGCTGGGCGAATTGCTCAGCAACAGATCCTCCAAACCAAAATTGGCGACCACGACGTCTTCGTCACACCACAACAGAACGTTGTGGCCGCAGCAACTCTGCTGGACACCCTCCAGCTCGGGCCAGATCACCAGGCCACTCCGACTATCGCCAAGATCAAGGCGATGATCACAGCTGCTACCTGTCAGCAGCAACAGCAGTCGGGCAACACCGCTGTACCGACCAACCGGTCGGGTTCTCCGGCAGCAGGCTCATCTGCATCAACACGACGTTGGGCAGCCGGCTTCAGTCAGCAACGCGAAGAGTCCCGGCAAACAACACTCGGCAATACCAACAATGACAACCGGCGGCGTCGCCAGTACGATCGCCGACCCAATCAAGACCTCCGAGTACGACTGCACCGAGATCTTCGTCACACCATAAACGCTCGACGCGAAGAACACGAAGAAGATGAACGCCGCCGACTGGAAGACGAAAACGAGCGCTTCGGTATCCACCACGAGCCACTACATCGCCAAGATCAGAGTCGAAGCCCCCACGAAGACGAAGGCATCCCAGCCTTCACTCGGGAGCTACAGGACGTCTTGTGGCCGACTGGCTTTAAACCCACCGGGATTGAAAAGTACAACGGCAAGACAAACCCCGAGTCCTGGCTCACCGTTTACACCCTAGCAGTTCGGGCTGCTGGGGGCGACAGCAGAGTCATGGCTAACTACCTCCCAGTCGCGCTAGCCGACTCGGCGAGGACATGGCTGACAGGCCTCCCGAGGCGGTCGATCGGTTCCTGGGGACAACTCAGGGAGCGGTTCATCGCTAACTTCCAGGGGACCTACGACAGACCCGCTTCGGAGCATGATCTTTATCAACTGCACCAGAAGAAAAACGAGTCTTTGCGTGAATTCATCAAAAGGTTCTCCGAGAAGCGCAACCAAATTCCAACTGTCAAAGACGAAGCCGTCATCGCCGCCTTTCGTAAGGGGGTAAAAGACGCTCCACTTATCGCGAAATTCACTCGGAAGCCACCATCCACAGTCCGGGCACTCTTCGACATGGCCAACAAATATGCCGACTCGGCCGAAGCGGTCGCGGAAGCCCTCGATGAGAAGAAGGAGCCCCGACAGAAAGAACCGAAGGCGAAAGCCGACAATGAGCCGTCTCAAAACAAGTCTGGTAGCCGTAAGCGGAAATCGGACAACGAGGTGGCCAACATGGAGCGCAGTCGATCGCAGCCCCTTGCCCCTTTCACCCCAAGGGAAAGCACGCGGCCAAAGACTGCTATATGCTCAAGAAGTTTGCCTCCGAGCAGACTTCATCGTCTGGCGCCAACAAAGGCAACGACAAGCCAGACTCGGGTCCGGCCGACGATTTCCAAGATCCTCAAGCCGAGCTCAACCACATCTTCGGGGGGCCACTCGCGTATGAGTCCAAGCGCAAACAGAAGCTTTCAGCGCACGACATCAACACGGTCTCCACGGCCGACACCCCCAACTTGGACGCGCAGATGAAAGTTCCTCGTTCAGAACTACAGCCGAGAAATGCGCCCTTCCACGGGATAATTCCCGGCCTGTCATCAACTCCACTCGGGCAGATAACCTTGCCGGTAACTTTCGGCACGCGGGATAATTACCGCACGGAGAACGTCTGCTTCGAGGTCGCCGACTTCGAGACTGCGTACCACGCGATACTCGGACGAACGGCACTTGCCAAATTTATGGCGATACCGCACTATACATATATGGTGCTGAAGATGCCCGGACCAGCAGGAGTCCTCTCCCTCCGCAGCGACGTCAAGCAAGCCTTCACCTGCGACAAGGAAAGCTAAGAACTGGCTCAATCACAAGAGGCGGCAGTCGGGCGCGATAGCATTCGGCAAGCCGTCACAACAGAAGTCGAGCAAGATCAAATTCCGGCGAAAAAAGCAGCGAAGTCGGGAATTTCAGCGGACTCTGACACGAAGAAGATCCCCCTGGACCCTTCCGACCCCTCCAAGACGTATATATGTGCGCTGTCAATAACATACGAGCTTATTTCACTTCAGTTATGAAGCCTTACTATGACTGTCATGTTTGCCCGAGTACAGCTTCTTACTTCGAACATTTTTATTAAGTTCTGACAGACTAACTCGGTGCATACTACACGTTCAAGTAAAGCTAATGACAACTGAACAATAAGCTTGGCGGCATTGCACACATATTTACACATGCTTGTTTACACAAGTTTATATATTCTGACTACATAAACATGTTGCCCTTACAGACCCAGGTCTCGGGTAATTATCTCTGCAGTCGGCTTCGCCCGGGCGATCAGCTCCAGCGCCTCCTCTGGCGTCGTCTCTTCGGCAAACCCCTCCCCGATGGCTTCAATATCCGCCCTAGGGTATAAGGATTTGGTCATCGCCAGGGTATGGGCCACGCTGGCAACAACATGCTCATCCGAGTACCTTTTCAAGGCGCTCGGTGCATCCTCGAGACGCCCCACTATCTGAGGGATTCTACTGCAGCTGGTTCCCACCGGGCGGGGATCTATTACATCAAGGAGCCCTTTCACGGACCCGACGAGGGCTTCCCGTGACTCCCTGATCAACCTTATCTCCTCGGTGTAGAACTGATACTGGGCCCGGACATTGGTTCTCATGTCTGCCCAAATCCGCCGGCAAGTAAACTTGTCAAATTCGGCTACACACAGGATAACTAATGGATTGGCTAAGATCACCGTCGGGTCGAGGGCTTACTTTCGTAGTCAGCCTCCCACCCGGCCACGGTCTTCTCCAGTTCAGCCTTCTCCTTACCGAGCTTGACGACGGCCTCCTTCAACTTGGACTTCTCCCGGTCAAGCTCGGTGTTGGCCTTTGTCAGGTCGGCCTTGATCTTCTCAAGCCCGGCCTTGGCTTCTTCGGCCTCCTTCAGCTGCGATTCCCTCTCTGTTCGGGTCTTTAACTCCGCTTCGAGGTCTGCACCACAGATTAGCCAAGAGCTCAACTGTGCAGTCATGACACAACTGGGCAGTCGGGAATAACGCAGCTAGACCAACATATCAACTGTTCGGTCGGGAAGATACACTCGAGGATTTTACCTCTGATCTTTCCGGCTAGGGCCCATGTCTCCGCCCTGAGCTGATCGACGCCACTCTTCAGCCAGGCCTCCCTCTCCGCATGACAGGCTTCCCTCCTCGCATGACGCACCTCCATCTCGGCTTTCAACGCCCGAAGCTGCTCCAATTCTGCGAGCTGGGGAGCCATCTTGACCAAGATCTCCGTCACCGCCTCGTTGCGGTCAACAAGCTTCTGCTCGGGATAAAAGCCGAATTAAGGACAGAGTCAGACGTCAAAACATGACGTTTGCCAAAGCTCTACTACAAGACTTATACCGCAACCCCTTGCGACCCGCTGATGGCGGCACGAAGCAGGCTTTCGCGCTCTCTCCTTGCAACGACTTCATCGAGCCTGAAGCTTTTCGCAGTACCGTCGCGAGCTGTCCACGCGTGGAGGAGCTTCGATCCGAGGCAGATACGGGATCCCAGGCGGCGACGGTAGTGGAGACGGCGACGGAGACGACCACAACGGCGATGGGGCCCTGACCTCAGTACCACCGTCCCCCGCGACCTCCGGGACCGGCTCAGGGGCTCCGTCCGCGGCTTCCGCGATGGGCGGCGCCTCGGGAGCTGGGGCCTCAGTTCCAGCAGCCGCCTCTTGGTCGGGTGGCGCCGGCGACCCTATAGTCGAGGCCACCTCGGTCTCAGCGACCAAGCTGGTTGCCGGCTCAATAGGTGTGTTCGCGGCCGCTGGCTCGGCTGGGGGCAGGCTCATCACGTGGGGCGGTCGGGTCGACCTCCTTGAGATCGATATCGGCCCGCCTCCTGCACGATGAAACAAAACATCAAGACATTACTTCAACACACGAAGGCTTCTGAAGACCCGGAGCAGCGCACCTCTTGGAGAACTTCAGCCTCTTGCCGGGTGATCCGTTCCCCGGCGGAGCGCTAGCTCCGGCAGTCGGCCCGGTCGGCGTCGCAGCCGACGAAGGCGTATCAACCCGAGTCGGCCCCGACTCCGGTATGGTCGGCTCGGTTGCCTTCACCCCAGGCGGCGTTTGCTCCAGCCGGCCCCTCGCTGGCACCACGGCCGGGCTCGATGACGTCGGGCTTGAACCCGCAGGTCTCAACCTGGGACTTGACCGCGTGGGCGTTGCGGTAGCGGCGTCCTTTATTTTCAGGCCTCCGCTCACAGCGCGCGCCGCCATGGCCCCCTCGCCCCGATATAAAATCGGTTTCTTCCCCGCTCTCTTAGAGTCGGGTTGGGCAGCAGAGGGACTCCTCGGCCTCTTCTTCGACGTGACAGCTGACAGTGGACGGGAGTCTTCATCAAATTCTTCATGCCACTACAAGAGAGTCAACCAAATGCATCACGTTATGCTGAACAACCACAGTCCCACGGGCATTCATCACAGAGGAAGGTTAAAGGTTACCTTGGTCCGAGGCCGAATGAAGCTATAAGCCGCAATCCGGCGCTTGTCGTCCTCGGTCGCGATCACCCCTTCAGAGAAGTAGCCGAACAGGGTCGCGGTCACCTCCTTCTTGTCCGCCGACTCGTTGCTCACTCGGTCAGGATCATTTTTGCCTTTGAAGTCCTAGCCGAATGAGCTCCTAAGCTTCAGCGGCTGAACACGCCTTGTCAGAAAGCGACGAGCCACCCAAGGACCTGTCAAGCCGGCCCTCTTGAGGTCATCTATCTTCGACAACAACATATGTGCTTGGCCCAGTTCTTCAAAGGTTGGCTCTGCGGACCAGTTTGGCAACACCGTCGGCGGCATACTGGTAAACGGGCGCAAGGAAGGAGCCAGATCGGCGCAATAAAACCACTCCTTGTGCTAGCCCTTCAGAGAAGATTTCAAGGGCAAATCAAGATACGTTTTCTTCCCATCGCTCCTCAGTTGAAGACCGGCCCCTCCAATCACATTGATATTGCTCCTGGAGGGCTGAGGCTTGATATGGAACAGATGTCGGAAGAGGATGAAATGTGGTTCAACGCCCAAGAAGCACTCGCAAAGAGTAACAAATATAGAGATCTGAAGAATGGAGTTGGGGTTCAGATGTACCAACTCCAGCTCGTAAAAGTCGAGAATACGGCGGAAGAAATCAGAAGACGGAAGGCACAAGCCTCGATCGAAAAAGGAGGCGAAAACTACCATTTCTCCAGGTCGGGGATTCGGGCTCGACTCATCCCTGGCCGGCCGCCAGTGAATCACCTCTTGGCTGGGCAACTTCAGTTCACTTTCCAGCCGCTTCAGCTTTACCGAGCCACAATCCGACACCGGCCAAGAACTTCCCGGCGCCCCCGCAAGATCCGAAGCCTTCGGCATGACTGGAGGCGATGGGATTTGGGGAAAAGCAAATCGGGGGCTTGGAGCAAACGGGGAGGATTGAAATCGCCCAAGTTTGGGTGGGGAATAGCAGCAGCTAACCCTAGCTGGGCGGGAGGCGAAAAGTTGGGCGCGAAGGTGGAAGATGAAGAGATTGGCTGATTTGGGGAAGATGATGGAATCTTTTTCTCTCTCCCCGTCTTTTTATAGAACCAATGCCGACTAGACGGGCTTGGGCCTATACAGTCCGCACTGGGCCAACAAGATATGAGTTCCTACAGTAGCATGCTCCATGTGGGCCGCTCGCAGGCTGAGTTGAAATTATAGTGCTGGTGCTGCTGACAGGAGCTGATGAGGTAAACAGATATGCTTCATGAGAGCCTTATTGCTAAACATATATGTTTGGGTATCTGTTTTATCCACCAGGTCTCGAGGATATATCCTTATAAGGATCACAAGCCGGTCTTCATTAAAATTGGGGATGCAGGTATCTTTCTTGAGTACACCTGACCACGCCATGGATTTGTTTTCATAAAGTGGTGCTCGGCCTAGAGGCTTGGCCATCAGTTGCCATGAGCAACATTATTCCAGCCGACATGACGCTGAAGAGTCTAACTTTCGAGTAGTGCACTACTCGGGAGAGACTATAAATATTTTTTCCCGCAGACATGATACGGAGGAGTCTAACTTCTAGGTGGGACGCCACTAGGGAAAGACTATAAACCTCTTTTCCAGCTGACATGAAGCTGAAGAGTCCTATATACGAGTAGTATCCTACTCGGCAAGACTATAAACATACATTCCGACTGACATGAAGTCGAAGAGTCCAACATACGGGTAGTCTTCTACTCGGCAAGACTATAAAGTTTATTCCGGTTGACATGATACCGAAGAGTTGTACATACCAGTAGTAATCTACTCGGACAGACTTCCAGGTTAAAGATCTTTGACTTTATGTTTAATTGTCTTCACAATTAAGCACAAAGTCGGGGGCTACACCTAATAGGTGCGCCTATTCGGCGCACACTATTCATATATCTACATGAAGCCCTTCATAGCCTCGCTGCCAGCTGACATGAAGCAGGACTCGGTAGAAGACATACTCGGACAAAGAGTACTCGGGAGCATCGCACTCGGGCGATCTTCACCGTGGAGGATGAGCACTCGGCAACAGCTGTGACTCGACTATGAAGGTCTCAGGGGCTACTGTGGAGGCCATGGGCCTCGGGTATCTCATTACCAGTACATGGGCCACTCGGATAGAGGATGGGCCAAACCATGTAATTAGGGATAAGATAGTACCCGGCCGGCTGTGCCTTGTATAATAAGAAAGCATAGTCTTAGTCGGATAGGATTTTATCTCTAAGAAGGAAATCCCTTGGTCGTATCCGACTGGGATCCTTATCATGTACCCCTGTCCCCTAGTATATAAAGGGAGGCGGGGTGCCCCTCAGGGCAAGCAGAACGAGAGCAACCAGATCATCGATCTCCATATACCTCAGAGGAATAACACCTCAACTGGACGTAGGGTATTACCTCACCTTGAGGGCCTGAACCAGTATAATTCTCTTGTGTTCCTCTGCAGTCCACCGAATTCACTTTCGTCGAGTAGCCCCATAGTTTTATTGCCAGTGCAAAGCATCGACAGTGTGTCAACGAGTTCTTCGGGCAAATGGTGTTCAATTTCTGCAAGTCTTGCCCGGATCGGCCCGCAGTCTTCCACTAGCGCATCTATTGGGTTTTCCAGCCGATTGATGATGCTCGTTAAGTAATCACGCACATCGGTTGGGAAGGACGGTTTGCTTACTGCGCTGGTGGCTGTTTCCTCTTCTGCCTCCAAGTATTTGCCGATGTCGAAAGAGAACAAATCGGCTAAGGACTGCAAAATTGACATCGGTGAAAGAATCAGTGAAGAGTTACCTGAGGTAAGGACTGCAAAAGGAGATTACCTGAGGTAAAGCATCGGCTGCTTGGATGACATCGGCTTCAGGGAGTTGAGTAGGTTGTTCTTCGGAGGGGCTGATGTCAGCCGATGGAATAGGAACAGTCTCATTGACGGCTGGGGAACTTGGTGCTGAGAGTGGGGCAGCTGGAGAAGCCATCGGCTCAGTGCTTGGAGAGATGTCGGAGGGGCGTTGAGGTTCTGGAGCCGATGACTTGAGCTGAAAAGGAAACTAGTGAGATGAATGAGCAAAAAAGGGGATAATGTCAAGACTTGATGCATACCTGAGGGGACAAGGGAGCCGATGTTGTCTGGGGAGAAGATGGCGTTGTGGCAATGGCATCGGCACCAGTTTTCTGCTTCTTCAGGGAGGGGCGATGCGCTAGTTTCTTCCGTTTTTGTCCTATCGGCTAAGGCGCCTTGAGGAGAGCCGATGGAGGTGGAGCATCACGCCCCAAGTTTGGAGTGGCCGATGGAGGTTGATATAGAATCGGCCGACCACTATTGCTTGTTGTTGGGGGCTCGACGTTGGCAGCCTGCAAATTAGAGATGAGAAATGATCGAAGGTGGTGATTAAGGTTTGCGGGTGTTACCTCTTCATCAGATTCGATATAGTCGGCGTCAAGGCGGGAACAGTAGCAGGTGGCCGCTAAGCTGAATAGATGTCTTTTCCATTCTGACCACCATCGGACAAAAAGCTTGGTGTTGGCGGTGCAGACATACACCTTGGTGGCGACGCCTAGAAGAAGGGGTTTTGTTAAGATCTACATCCGATCGTACTCTAAGGCGCTGCTGACGTTGCCCCGGGCTTGAAGTTTGTCGATAAAGAATAGACCGATCGGAAGTTGACCAAGGCCAAATTGACGGGAGCTGACCGACGGGTGGTAAAACTCATATGACGGTTGCGATCGGCCCAGAGAGAAGCCAGTTGGTAGCAGATGAGGGGTGATGGCTGATAGGAATATAGCCTTGGACTCTTCATTGCCCAAGGTGTTAAGTGGGTCAAAATTGGAAGGCATCTCGAATGACGATGCGTCATTATATGCAAACCAGAGAGTGGCTTCCCTGGTGAAACCATAATAAAACCCCTTGAACCACTGACTAAGTCCAGCGGGGGTTATCTTGCCACCAGAAAGGGCTGATGCAGCTTCGCCCATGGAAACGCATCGGCGGTAAGTGGGATCCTGGTCTTCTGTGTAATCGGTTGGAAAGGATTGGTTGAGAAGAGAAGTCCCAAAGAAGGCCTTGGAGGTGTAGACATTGAGCCAGAGTTGCACAAACCACCAAGTACCTCCAATATGGCCGATGGGCTGGCCGGCCGATAGCTTGTTTGCTACTTGGTGAAGCAGCTGATAGGTAGCGCCAAGGAGAAATTGCCCCAAGGGGATCTGTTTCCGATCAACTAAGCACTCTGCCAAACATTGCATATTGATCGTTGGACCAAGGGTTGCGCCACCAAAAACAAACCGTTCCAGCCATAAGTTCAGAAAAGCGACATGTTCCCGGTCATCGACTGATCCAGTTCCCTTATTGTGAATAGATATGTACCTGGACCAGCCGCCAATGTTTTTTGCTTGGAGCCGATGAGCAGGTTTGAATCGTAGCTTGAAGGGGTTGATGTAGCTCCTCGTGTCCGGGCAGGTGAGCATAGTCACGTCCAGCAAAGTGGGGGTCATTAGCTCGTGCCCGAAAAGGAAAGCAATGAGGGCATCAGACCAGAAGTAAGAGGCCGATGCGAGCAAAGGTTCATTCCTTTCCATATCGGCCAGAGAGAGATTGATGCAATGGCCGATATGTGATTCTTCGCAGAGAGTTCTCTTCGCAGCTGATACTCTGATGTACCAATCTCTCCACCCAGGTAGCATACTCGGCCATGACCTGAAACTATTGGTCCAATCGCTGACTAGCATAGCCGAGTTCTTGAAGGGGATGCGTTGGGTCTCGGCGCTTATGAAATCTGTGGGATCTTCGCTACCCATGGGGCCGTGGAAGAAGTAGTTTGGGTAATCGGCGGCCGGGATTAAGATCTGGTCTCTAAGATGCTACAGTAAACAAGAACACAATGAGGAATAGATGAAGAACATGGCGGATTGGATGCATTCGGGCTACAAAGTCAGGAAAAATAATCGGGCAGGAAGATTACCTCAGGGACTGCGGATGCTGATGCCATCGCAAGGAAGGAAGAAACGCAGGAATCGACGGCCGAAGAAGAGAGCTGCGACGGTTCGTCTGGGTTCGCCGGAGCTCGTTGAAGTCTTGGAAGATGGAGCGGTGGTGCTCTGGTGATGTGAAAGCGTAAAAAAGGCTAGGGAGACGAAGCGTTTTATGGAGATATGATGACCCGGCGGGAATCGAGGCCGTTGGCACTGTTTCAAACAATTAAGGCAAGTGGGCTACCTTGGGCCGCCTCGGTGTGAGAGAAATCTGAAAGGCCCAAAACGAAGGAATTTCGAAGTCCTATTGGAGAACTCCGAAATTGGGGGGCATGTGTTAACGCCAAAATTTGGTAAGGCCCTATATCAGATTCGGTCAAGAGGACAGTTGCAGTCAACTAACGGAAATTGATCCGGAAGCGGGCCGAATCAGGGAAGGAGCCGTGAAGACCGCACGTGGCAGTTGGTTATTATATTTATTAGGCAAGGACTTATCTCTTTAGGAAACCTGACCCTGTATTTAGTCAGGTCTTGTTAATATTTCCTTTGTAATTAGGAAACCTTATGTACCGTGTCCTATCAGGACTCATGTAACTCGGGGTATAAATACGTACGCCCGGGGACCTTGTAAATCATCCACACAGATCAATAAAATTCGGCGCATCGCCACCCCTTCGACGGGTTCTTGCTTCTCGAGCCGGGCTGCATCGGTTAAGTTCGACCTCCAGCGAGAGGGTAAGTCTCGTCACCCTGGCTACCTATCGGCTAGGACTTTCTCGGTTAGGTCCGATATTCTAGTCGGTTTATGGTAGTCGGCTTACCACGATATACTTATTTATCTATGGCTGCATCAGTTCAGTTTGATCTCATAGGTTGATTAGGTATATCACATCACACGTGCATAGATCGTATCGGTCTACTGGGTGTAACTTATCGACAGTTTGTGCTGCATCGGTTAGGTCCGACCTACTAAGTTGCCCCAATAAGTTATTCCTGCTAGGTCGATATTTTCTGTGCAAACGTCTTATCGGAGTGTATAGCCGATAAGTTATCTCGTTTTACATCACAATCGCATTAGATTTATCGTCTTGTCGAGGTCCTATTATTGCTACCAGTCTGTGCTGCAACGGTTGGGTCCGATCTACTAGACTGGTAATAATAATCCTACTCTTAATAAGCCGATGGGTGTTATGCGATGTATTATCGGAATGACTAGCCGATGAGTTATCATCACATCACGATCGTATCAGATCTATCGGCCTATCGAGGTCCTGTTATCATCATCAGTCTGTGCTGCAACGGTTGGGTCCGATCTGATAGACTGATGATAATAACCTTACTCTTAATAAGCTGATGGGTTTTATGCGATGTATTATCGGAGTGCTTAGCCGGTAAATTATCTTCGTACCTAGCCGATTATACTGCTTGTCTTGTTATATCTTTGCCTGCATCATTATTACAATCGGCTAAGGCCCAGCCGATTGGTTCACTATGCCGATTCGAGCACAAGTAGGTTCCCAGGCACGAGCTCAGGTAAGTCCCCAGGCACGGCCGAGTACCCGGGCACGGCTGGGTACCCGAGCACGATCGACAGGCGAGGACCTGGGCGCGAGTACGATCAACAGGCGAGGACCTGGACGCAAGCACGAGCAAGGGCCCGGGCATTGGCGTTAGCAATATCATCACGGCGAAATTAGTAACTTTAATCATAACCGGCTGGAGTTTTATTTGATCTATTTGTTTACACATCATGCCTATTTACTTTATTAGTTTACAGCCGATTTTTGGGCATCCCTTCAATGATCGGCTAGCTTAACATTTACTTATTATTATTAACATTCATTCATGCCATCATCGGCTCCCAGTCGATGTATAAGTGCTACAGTTTATTGGCTTACAGCCGATTGGCTCATGAATCTGACATTTTATTTCCTTGTCAATTGCAGGGTCAAATTGACTGGCACGCCTACGAACCTCAAGAATTTAGGACCTGCATTGGAGTGAAGCAAATCTCCCAGGCCTTCGCGTGTCACCACGACACCGAACAGCCCCGGCGGTTTTCGGTGTCAACAACACTGCCAGTGGGCCCTCTTCTTTACGTATCGGGAAGAAACATCAAATCTTCGCGTTCTAGTGGTGAAGCGTAATACGTCGGAGCATAACGCGTACTCCCCAGGGTTCACGATATATCGTTGGGAATTTCGACCCCATCGAGATGTCAAAACCTAAGAAATTTCAACCAATTTTGATCGAATTTACAATTTCAAAATTAAATTTCTCAAAAGCCATTGGAATTACCCCTCGAGATCGACTTTCAGACCGGTTCAAAATTTTACGATTTTGGATCCGTTTTTGTCAAGATTGTAAACCCTCAAATCCTCGATTTGCGGCATCCGTTGCCTCCTTTCCGTACTTTTTGTTTCGATAGAAGAATCTTTCATCAGCATACAAGACTGTAAAAATTGCAGAAATTGTACGATCCATATGAAACAAACCGTACAGTCTATCGTCTAAAAAAACTATTCAGCCTATCATCATATAGTAGTTGTTTTCAGGGAAAAATAAAAATACTGTAGTATTTATTTTCAGGGAAAAATAAAGGAGAATATATCCTATAGATTTAAGCTTTTCGTACGCACACCGTATATCAAATAACAAATATCACAAAAATTTCTAGAAAAATTTGTACATGTACTTTCAATAGTATTAAACCTTCAAATTCATTATATTTTAGTTGTAAAAAAAATCTAACAATTTTAAGAGTATAAATTTGAATTTGAAGATAAGACTTTATATATAGGTATAGTATTATTGGAAGTACATGTATAATTTTTTTTAGAATTTTTATGATATTTGTTAGTTGTTGTGCACGGGAAAACTTGTGTGTATAGGATTCGTTCCCAAAATAAAGAGCATTTTGTATTGGTCCTTAAAAGTGAAATTCATTCTCTATTTGTCACTGTTTCTTGTAACATTATCTATGATTAAGACATTAGATAGTAAGTTTTTCAAAAGAAAACATTGATAGTAAGTTTCAAGTTCAAACTAGAATCTAACTGAGAAACTGAAGCGGGTCGTATAGATGATGATCATCAGCATTTCTTCCTTCCAATCTCAACAAGCATGGCCATCAGAGCCTCACACATCTGAGTGGCATCCGCCTCGGTACGATCCTTCCTCAGCGTGGAGTGCACCATCCACGCATGGGACAGTATTCTAACCAAATGGGAACCAAACTTTCAGCTTCATTACACATGTCTGGAACAGTATACATGGCACTGATGCAGCAGAAGACATTCAAGGAGGTACGCCAGTAAATGCAAAAAGAAAATGGAAAGTCAGTTATCTTTGTAACTACAAGATATGATCCACATCAGAATATCCAAAGTTCCAAACTGGTCAAGACATTGGCATTGTGTGAGAAAGCATAGCTTGAGTAGCCCGTGCACAAAATGTGGATCCATAGACAAGAGCGTCAGATTTTGGCTCTTTCAATTTGTGAATGAGAATAAGCCACAGCATGCGCATCAAGATTTGATTGAAGGACATCATGTAGGAATGCCCTCAAAAGTGTCAACATAAACACAAGAAAGCCATGTCCATGATTATTTGCCTTAATTTAAGCAGCAACAGTAGTAGCCTCTGACTTATCAATTCCTTCAATACTGGTTATTCTCAGCTTTGTCAACTCCTGAAAATTGTCAGGGCATAAAGTAACTATGTTACTAAGTAATGCAGGGAATACGATCAATAGTAGCATCTCTTATTTTAAGAACACAAAATAATAAAAACAACTGATATGAAATTACCTGACGATGGCCCTTTGTTCGGCGGTAATTTTTTCTTCTTTTCTTCTTGAATATAATAACTTTTGCATCTGGGGCCTAAAAAACCAACATCAAGAATATTTGAGTCAGAAAATGTGTTATAGTGTCTTGCAACATGAACAAATTGAACACAAAGCTGGTGAAAGCTCTTTGTTATCAAATGTTTCTTTACACATTAGGACAGATGGATGTTAGGAAAATCCAGAAGTAAAAGTAGCAGAAATTAACCCCATATGGATTTCATGATATAGCTTATAATCATTTCATTTTAGTTAATTTTGGTAGTTTGGAGGGACCATGTGAAGTAGCAATAGGAATGATGCAGGCCAATAAATTAGTTCATGGTCCTTCAAAAGTAATGAAAAACCATAGTGTCTGCTATCTCATACAAACTATATGTAAAGCAGACTTCCAATATAGCGATCAGAACATGCTCAGCATACATAATGTAGATCTTTAGCATGTTAACATCATCAGTTGATGGTAGCATAACAAAGAGATTGTAAAAATATGCACCACTTGTTTTTGCGAATTTTCTAGCACAATAAATAAAGTAATGTGTAGTCCTTTAGTGTGGAGAATCCTACTACAACACACATTTCCGACCTTAATGACAGCATACAATAAAAAAGTACCAAGGGTACCATCAGCCTTTAAATACATAGATCACTTGTATACCTATGCCATGCAAAGACGGTTTCCATGCATATTAATGATTCCTTGATAATATGGATTCAGATAAACAGGAAATCTGCATACATATTGCTGATCGCATTATTTGCAAAAAATGCAGATCTAGTACTTAACTGATGTGCTTGCAAACTTGTTTCAACAAATAAATACTAGCAATCATTTCGATTTGCTTGCAAAGTTGTTTCAACAAATAAAGACTAGCAATCATTTCATGAACTAAATGCTAATGCAAAGACTATCAGACTGAATAACATGCTCCCTGAAACGTGAAATAAATGATTGCAAGAAGTGTCTTCCTTACATGCTCTTCAACGACAGCATGAACAGCAGCATCAGGAAGAATTGGCCTCCCAATGACTGTTTGAGCTTGTGAGCCAAGCATGAGAACTCGATTCAAAATTAACTACACCAGGTAACCATGCCAACAACATCAGCAAAACTTTCGATAGAATTGGAAAATATAAGAAGCAAGTAGAGACCACTGGGGCTGGCACTAATGGAAGTGTATTATGATATGAAAATAAGGTGTAGTGACAGAACTAACATTAATGCAACTAAAACAAGTATCCGCTCATTAAGGTTCCACTTAACCCTACACAACAGTTCATGTTTCTAACACGTCCACATACTCTGCAAGCTTAAATTGGAATGTTTCTTAATATGAAAGTTCAAAGCTCTCATCATAAATGAAACAAAATTCACTAATCAAAAGAGCTAACTGTGGGATCATTGTACCAAGATTAGATCATGCATTGCATACAATTCTACATCTTAACATGTCAAGTGCCGCTATGATCCAGAACTCGAAGTTTCACAACAATAGGTATCATTTATCACCATCACCATATGGGCAAAGACGATAAACCTCTGCACTGAATCATGATCTCATAACCTCAACTATAACGTATCAATTATAAGTTGCAGCTTGCTAGACATCAAGTTATCTAACGCATCCTTAATCAAAATAAAAGTAAACAGTTGCGTTCAAAGTGCACAATTACCTTATCATTCACATCGCAAAACTTCAACCTCTCCGTGAAGATTGAATCGCCATTGCTCACCTTAAACTGATGCGAACCAATCTGCACGAAGAAGCAACCGTATCCAATCACCCACCGGATCCACGCCCAAACGCAAAACGAAAGCTTGGGAACAGATGGAGCTGACCTGGACGACGGCGAAGACGGGCTCGTAGGGCTTGAAGGGCTTCTCGTCGGCCCCAAGAGGGCCCACCACCTTATACCCTATCTCTGCCGCCTCCGCCACCTTCTCCTCCTCCGTCTTCCCGCTAGGAGGCTTCGCCGCCACCGCCTCCTCCTCCCCCCACTCGTCCTCGCTCCCCTCTTCGTCGCAGTGATCGTCATCGTCCCCCTCCTCCTCGTCACCGGAGGATAGGACGCGAAGTGGCAGCGCGAGGGGAAGAGCCGGGGGGAGGCGAGGACGCGGGGGCTGTGCGGCGCGAGGGGCTGGGACAAGGACGTTAGGGTTCGTGCCGCGATAGAGGCCGGCGCCAGGGGCTGAGGACTGTGAGCGATGAGGCGGCGCGAGAGGAGGCGGAGGAGGCATCGCCGCGTCGCCATGGCTGCGGCGGCGGCGGCGGAGGGAGGTGAAGCGGAGGAAGGGGTAGAAATTATAGCTGGCCAAACGGACGGACCGGGCCGGCACGGCCCGAGGCACGGTCCTGCACGGCCCGCTACGGCATGGCCCGTGCCGGCCCGCGTGCCTCCCGCCCGGCCCAGGCACGGCACGCCGAGGTCGTGTGCCGGCACGGCCCGTCGGCGGCCCACCTTGCCCGGGCCGGCCCAGTCCGCCGACGCCTGCCGCCGCCCTTGTTGGCTCCCCGGGACCGTGCCCTCTCCCGCACCTCGCTCCTGTGCTCACTTGCGCCTGTGCCCGCTTGCATCTGCGCCCGCTCCCGCGCCCCACGTCCGCGCCCCGTGTCCGGGGTCTTACCCGGGACCTCGTTCGGACACGCGTCCGTGCCCGGGCCCTTGTCCGGGACCTCTCTCGGAACTAGCCCACGCCCGGAACCGTGTCCGGGCTCTCTCCCGGGAACTCGCCCGGGGTCGGCCGGAACCTCCGGCCAGGAGGACAAAGAAGACACAGCTCTCTCTCTCACTCGATGAAACACACACACACAAAGAAGGAAGACTGACAAAAGTAGCGCACGGAAGAACTTTCCACGCTGCACACCAGCGTGCACAACACAGACCCTTGTCTTGATTCTGTTGGCCCCTTCCTAGTTGGTTAAATAGACCACACACGCACAGGTTAAGCCATGTCTGGCCGCACAACTCGGTCAGTCACTCCGTGACTTAATCACCACTAATCACGTCTCTATACATGCAGCCCATATCTCCTTGCATGCATAGCACTAACACACACATGCAACAGAGCTAACTGATCCACTATCCATGCCACTACTCCAGCTACTTGACTCGGCCACTACTCCAAGCCGATATCCACCTATAGCTCCCTACATGCAAGCACCTACATGCAGATCATGGACTTTCTTGATCAAGCTAACTCGTGCACGCACTAATTACAACTCACACTAAAGATAAACAACAAGATTAAGTCTAACAGCCATCCGCCGCCCTCCGCCGTCCCCGGCCTCCCGCGCCTGCCGCCGCCCTACGCCGTCCCAGGCCTCCGGCGCCTGCCGCCACCGCCTGCGCGCCGCCCCCTCCGCCGCCCACCTCCCGCGCGCGCCTCCCGGCCTCCGCCGCCTGCCGCCGCCCTCCGCCTGCGCCGAGTCCTGACTCCCGACTGTTCGGACGGTCCGGACCGTACAAATTGAGATTTCACATTATATAGTCCGGACCGAACTGTACAAATTGCTGTTTTGCATTATATAGTCCGGACCATCCTCACCATGTTCGGACGGTCCGGACTATATAATGTGAAATGGCAATTTTGTTTTTGCATTACAAAATATAAGTACTTTTATCTTTTTAGCTATCTTTTTAGAGGAGTGGTAAAAAAATTATGAAAAAATGTGAAAACATTATCTGAGATGAGTAAAAAAAATATGAGGGTATTTTTTGATGATATTAGAGGAGGAAATTTTTATATTTTTTAAACAAGCAAAATAGAAGAACATATATAGTTATGCAATTTAATTTCTACATAGATATAGGGAAAAAAAACGCAATGACCTTTATTGATTTTGATATTACACAGCTGCCTCATTAAAAACTCTGTCATGTAAAAACTCAATTTTGAGAAAACCATGACAAAGAAAAAAGAGTACAGCTAAAGGTCAATACTCAAAAATAAAAAAGATTACTCTAGTTCCTCATTTTGTAGGTAAAGATTTTCGAACTGCTCAGCCAAATCTTGGTTCTCCGTGGTGTGTTGGGCACGTTCCTTAGCTAGCTCCCAGTCTTTAACCGTAAGTAGCATTTCTACCACCTCACTGCGGAGATTTCTTCTTCTCTCCTCAATAATTCTTCCGCAAAGACTGAAGGCCGATTCGGATGATACCGTAGACACAGGCACCGTGAACACATCCCGTGCTAGCTTTGAGAGCACGGGATATTGGGTCTTGTGATCATTCCACCATTGAAGAACGTTGAGATCTTCCTGGTTGATCGAGTCGCTGTCCAAGTAGGTGGACAGCTCAAGAGCTTCAAGCGAAGCGTGTGCAGGACTTGCTGCGGCCGAACTTCCACCACCGGTGCTCGAAGAAGAAGAGGAACCACTCCAAATTCGGCCCCACTGCAATTTCTTCTTACCTGGGACAGGGACGGGTGGGGCTCTTTGCACGCGAACTCCCTGAAACTTAGTTTCATACTTTCGAAATACTTCATACAATTTTGTCTTAGAATCAGAATAATAGTTAGTGTAATCAATATTCATTGCATCCCCAATAAGATTCAAAATATTTAGAAACCCCCGTATTTTACCCCTAGGATCAAGAATAAATGCAAAAGCATACAAGTATGGAATATTCCTCCAGTATTTAA
This sequence comes from Oryza meyeriana var. granulata, assembly GCA_003991445.1. Lineage (NCBI taxonomy): Eukaryota > Viridiplantae > Streptophyta > Magnoliopsida > Poales > Poaceae > Oryza > Oryza meyeriana. The sequence continues at coordinate 67,439 of RYFJ01002873.1, forward strand.
GATATTTTTGTTTCATGTGAAATACTGCAAGTCCTAGTAGTTGGTCATCTTCATATTCTTTTAATAAAGTGGCAATCTGAAAAATTTTATGCAAAATTAAATTAGCAGTTGGATAGTAACCACCAGACAAAGTAACAGTTGCATCATAAAATGTTTCAAGAAAGTAATAAAACCTTTCTACAACATGACAAGACTGTTCTGTCAGTAGCGGTTGCCCGTCACTGGTAACAACATTCTTGGACAGCAAGAAAACAGTTAGTCTATCTTTGTAAGGCAAGACATATTTCAACATTAAATAAGTCGAGTTCCACCGATGGTCCGCATCTATCGGCGAAACGGGACTGGGGTCCCCACAGTCGCCGGGACGTGTGGGTCTTCGGCCACGTCTGTTCCCCGGGGCCACAATCTGCACAAGCGACGGCCAGCTACGGTCGTCGTCCCGCTGAGTGCCCGGGGCCTGAGTACCGCCCGGATCTAGCGGCACAGTCCTCGCCCCCTAGGGGCGCCATCATCGGCCCCGGGCCTCGCCCCCAGGGGCGCCCTCATCGGCCCCGGGTTCATCCCCGGAGGCACCATCATCGGCCCCGGGCTCGCCCCCGGGACACCATCTCCATCGGATATCGCCATCAGCCCCGGGCTCATCCCCGGGGCGCCATCTCGCCATCGGCCCCGGGCCTCGTCCCCCGGGGCGCCGTCATCTCACCCCGGGTCCCGGGGAACATCCCGTGCCCGGGCCCCGGTGCCCGATCCCCGGTGCCCGGTCCCGGGAACGACTACCCCGTGCCCGGGTGCGCCTCTCCCGGGTGCGTCTTCCTTGGGCCCATGTTCCGGAGACATTCCCCGGCCCTGGGACCCACACGCACGGTCCCGGGGCGCGTTCGCTGGGAGCGCACCAGCTCCCCAACTACCCGCATTAATGGCGAGACGACGGGGCGCCTCCCGCCTGTCTCCCGACAGAGAGCGGAGCCGTACGCTGTCACATCTCCATAATCTGGTCGCCCGCAGCAGCCGAGCGGCAAGACCACCAGACATGCTCTGCCATAGCCGCCCGCGGCAGAGCGATGTGCCGACCAGACGTGTAGCACAGACTCCGGCGTGGCTACAGCAGACCAGCTCCGGCCGCCCGCGGCAGCCGAGCAAGCGGCGACTAGACGTCCCTCCAGTGCGGCGTGGCAGGCGGCCATGCGCGTGCGACAAGACGTAGTGAGAAAAGCTCTCTCTCGGGGCTACTTGGCACTGTGGACTCCCCTGTTTCTATAAAGGAGGATCCAAGCTGACGAGCAGAAGGACAAGCAAGCTTCAGCATTAGCAACCGCCAAGGGCTCTCTTCCTGGCTAGGACCGGCTCTCTAGCTCGCACTCTCGCCACTGTTCGTCTTCCTCGGCTCCGGCAGCGAACTAAGCTCACCTTGTAACACAGCAAGCCATATTTATTCCTCCCACATAGCGAAACACACAGGAGTAGGGTATTACGCCTCCGTGCGGCCCGAACCCGTATAATTCTCCTGTTTTCCTCCTCCTGTCTCCCTTGTGTGCCACCGTTCTGACGCCACATTCGACCTAAGAACAACTCCCCTGGCCGAATCTCAAAAGGGGGTCTCCCGACTTCCCGCCGTCGAGGTTTCATCCTCCGACAGCATCCGTTTGGAACTTGTGTGGATGCTTGTCCGAAGCGATGCAGAATCGCTTGAAGGTCACAAGTCAAGGATTGGAACCAATCAGCCATGTTATGGCTTCACGGATAGAATCGAGATATACAGTTATTCTTTTAAAACCGGATTTAACTATAAGATTAATAACATGGCAAGCACAACGTTGATGTAAAAGAAATGATTCAGCATAAGCATTGAATAAAGGCTGCAAAATTTTCATTGCTTTGGAATTTGCAGCTGATTATCTAGAGTTACTGCAAATATTTTATTTGTGATGCCAAAATCCTCACAAACTCTAGAAATTCGTTCAGCAATATTTTCTGCATTATGTGAAGAGATGGCTACGGTGCGGCATGCCGCACGGCCCCCTCCGTGCGGCACGCCCCGGCCATCGGATGGGCGCGATCGACTGTCTCGGGCCTTCCCGGGCCCTGCCCGGGACCGAGCCTGCGCGTTCCCGGGACCCGGGGGCGCGACCCGGGCCGGAAATGCCCAGGGACCATCGATCGCGCCCATCCGACGGCCCGGGGCGTGCCGCACGGAGGGGGCCGTGCGGCATGCCGCACCGTAGCACATCTCTTATGTGAAACATCAATTAATTTAAAGCTATTACTCTTTTTTTGTAGCTCCCATTCATCATCAACATAATGAGCAACTACACTAATATAGTCTTCCTTAGCCCTACCACTTCAAATATCAGATGTGATACTAATAGAAAATGTGCAAGTAGCAAATAATTGTTTAATATTATCCCGGCCTTGGTTGTAAACATTCACCAAGTCCCGGGTTGTAGTTTGTCTACTAACAGCTTGAAACCTAGGATTATAGCAGTTTTAATGTAAGTCTCAAATGCAGGAGACTCACCAAAGTTTTAGGGGTAGATCCTGTCTAGCAATTAAACGGGTAAGGAATCTCGTGCTACCTGAGGATTATACTCCCATGAACATACCGTACCGTCCGGATGAGTACCAGTTGCTGGCTGTCTTAGCTGGTAACCTTGGCTTCTTCGCACACGCCTCAGCATGCCGCCTCAAATGCCTGTTCCACCAGAAGATTTCTAGAGAGTTTAGTTTTACAAATTTTACATTTTGCGTAAGTTTACCTCCCTTCCATCCGCGGCCGTCTCCTTGATCTCATCAAAATGTTGCCAGGCAGAGGAAGTTCTTCATCTCTTTGAGCCGGTTGCCGTTGATAGGCTCCTGCTCGCAGTTCCAGATCCTTCTGAAGCCGCATGTATTTCCTCCGGATGTTCTTGCGGTGTAGGAGCCGACCCAAAGTCGTCTCCTTGCGACATCGACAGATAGCTTGGGTCGAAGTCGCTCAGTTGGAACGTCGGCTAGTTCGGATCCATCCTACAATATAAATAGAGAAAATTAGTATTAAAAAATAGTAGGAACAAAGAAGAAAATTTAGGATTTTTTTACCTTGTAGGAGCACCGGAGGCTGCAGCTATTACCTATGAGAATGTGGGAAATTTTTGAATTTTAGACAAAATTTTGTCTAAATCAAAAATTTTGAGCAAAGAGAGCAAAAGAGAGGAGAATAGAGCACAAGGAGAGATTGGAGTTTGGATGAGCAAAAAATGGGCTGGGTTCCTCTATTTATAGGAAAAAATTTCACAATTTTTTGGATTTTTTTGATATTTTTTCGGATTTTTTTTGTCCTGCAACGGCTAGATTCAAAATCTAGCCGTTATTTCGGGAAAATTTTTTATTTTTATATTTATTTATTAAAAGATTTACAAAAGTAGATTTTTGTTTGAAAGAATGACAAAAATAGACTCCTAATGCCCTTTGGAAGGGCGTGGTTAATAAATCGCCCTTCCAGAGGGCGATTTGATGACGTAGCTAACAGACTGGTTTGCCAAAAACCGCCCTCTTAGAGGGCGCAAGGCCGCCTGCAAAATGCGACCCTCACCCACGCCCTCTCCCGTTCCCATGCCCGCGCTCGCGCCCCTCGCCCGCACCCTCGCCCGTGCCCGCGCCCCTCGCCCGTGCCCTCAGGCCGCCCTGCCCGCGCCTGTGCCCGCTAGCCCGCGCCATTTTCTAGGCGGGCCCCTTGCCGGCCTCTGAGAGGGTGGCTTTTGGGAGGCGGAGGGGGCTCTGCAAAATGGCTAACGGCCGTCCGCCGGAGGGGCAACGGCCGTCAGCCACATTCATTAAATCGCCTCTGGAAGGGCGATTTATTAAAATCGCCCTTCACAGAGGGCGTTAGGAGTCTATTTTGTCATTCTTTCAACCAAAAATCTATTTTTTAAAATCTTTTTAATAAATAAATATAAAAATAAAAAATTTTCATTATTTTGGACCATTGGGACACGTGTCAATTTTCCACTGGGCCAACGAGGTCGATTACTGTACCAAACGGTCATATGTGTCCAACGGGCAGATGTCCTCCTCCCGGCCGGCTCCTCCGCCTCGGCCTCCTCCCGCCCGCCTCCTCGGCTCCTCCGCCTCCTCCCTCCTCCCTCCTCCCGCCGCCTCCTCCCTCGGCCTGATCCCTCCTCCCGCCGCCGCCTCCCGCCGGCCTCGGCCTCCGCCCTCGGGGAGGCGCGCAGGAGGGCGGCGGAGGCCGAGGCCTGCGGGAGGCGCACAGGAGGAGAGGGCGGCGGCGCCGAGGCGAGGCCGGGGAGGCGGCGGGAGGAGGGAGGAGGCGGAGGAGCCGAGGAGGCGGGCGTCGGGAGGCATCGGGCGGGAGGAGGGAGGAGGCCGAGGCCGCCGAGGCGCGGGCGGAGGCGGCGGGGGAAGGAGGGAGGGAGGCGGCAAGAGGAGGCGAGGAGCCCGAGGAGGCGTGGCGGGAGAGAAAGGAGGAGGCCGAGGGCCGAGGCCGGTGGGAGGCAGCAGCGGCCTCGCCTCGGCGCCGACCGCCCTCTCCTCCTGCGCACCTCCCGATGGCCTCAGCCTCCGCCGCCCTCCTCGGCCTCCCGCCGCCTCCTCCCCGCCGACGCCTGCCTCCTCCCGGCTGATGCCTCCCCGGCCTCGGCCGCCTCCGCCGGCAGCAGACACCTGCCACGGCAGCGCGGCCTCCGCCGCCGCCCTCCTGGCGGGCCGTGCCGGCCCGTGCCGGCCCGCTACAGTCCACGGGCCGTGCCGCACCACCGGCCCAGGCACGGTTACTGTAGCACCATGCCCGGGCCGGCCCGACGGGGCACGGCCCATTTGGACATCTCTAGTAGAAATGCCACGTCACCAGCCCGTCGCTCCTGTCGCCGTAGCGCAGCCTCAGGTGAAGGGCACTGAGGGCCATGGCTGCCGACGCAGGCACGACCACGGGGAGCTTCAGAGAGGCGAGCACCGATTCGGCGTACTCGGGTGTAGACTAGAACCATGGCAATGGGAGCCATGGGAGGAGCTCGGCTTGGGCGACGCGTGACAATGACGCGAGCATCGTCGGGGCAGTGCTGGCTTCGGTGTGGAAGGAGATGATCGGCAGCTCATCGACAGGCAGCTTGTGGTTGGAGATGAAGTCCCTTCTCTTGTCATATGTGAGATCCTCCAAGGCCCTTATATCACCCTGCAATTGTTTAGTTGTTAAGAATATCATATGAAATAGACAGGGCATGAATAAACAATGTCATTGTATGAACAATTCATAAAGGATTGATCTTGATTAGGTAACACAGAGACCAGGATAATGAGGACCTTGATGAGTTTGCATATGATGAGTTCCACGATCTTCCTTGTCGCCTTGTCAGCAAGCTGGCCTTCCCGAAGGATGTCGGAAGCTACCGGGGTGCCACCATATGGGCTCTGAACCAATGCCAGTCTGGCAACCTTGCCCTTGAGTTCAGACCAGTACAATGAAAGCGCCGCAGCCGCATCAACTCCACCCTTGCTATGTCCCAGGAGCAACACTTGTTTACCAGAACCCCAGTAGAGCTCTTCAATGTATAGTTTTAGTTCCCGCGCATTTTTCTCCACTGATGCCTGAGTGAAGTGAAAGGTGATAGGGGACAAACAGATAGGAACACAAAAATCTAGTGCTTGACAAACATGAGAAAAGCCTTGCATGCACCCTTGTTGAGCTCAGTTACCTCACTATGAATCCTTGCAATATGGCAAGTAAGCCTCTTCGAAAAGATTCTTTTAGTATTGACAAAGTAGAGTGGACTGGGATTACTAAAAAGTCCTACATAAGGGCAAATCAATTTTAAGCTAGTCATTTTAAGATTATGTGCAAAATGATAAAGATGCCTTACCAGGGATGAATAAGTAAACCAGTGTGCTAGGCAGATAATGCATACCATTTCTGAAACATTAAGCCTCTTTTAGTATCATTGGTCTTTGCGTGAACTGATAATAATTGAAAGTTGGACCTCCATATCACCATATGGACTAATACCAGGAACAAATCTGTTACTTTTCGCAACTAAATCTAAATGGATAGCTACATATAAATTAAGAGTAAATTATGTGTATTTAGCTAGTTGTTACAAATGGGAGTAGTTTCTACTTCTACACAAAGGATCTGTAATATTCCTCTCGAAATGAATTTGCTGTTACTTTAAATAGGCATAAGTGCATAAGCAAAAAAAAATCACCTGACGCTTGCAAAAGCTCCTTGAAACGGTTTGTACCATCAACTGAACAAGGAGTGTTTTTGTTCTTTTGTAACCATCCTATATCTTTTAGAAGATCCCTGTACTGTTGTCCAGAAACGATGTAAGAACCTGCGAGCATACAACAATTTTTTAGCACCTGGTTAAAATAAGCGGAAATCACTACATGGAGTCGACTTGGCGATGGCAAAGTTTCCTCAGCTGGTCAAGAACGGAGGCAACACATAAAAGTTGGAAATTGACGGCAGCAACTAACCTGGCTAGTTTAGCATGAGCCTCGCTTGCAAAAGCACTGCACACTTTTTCCGGGCAAATGGAATGCAACTGTTGTCCCAATCTGAAGCCATGCAAAAAAGGGGAAACCTAGCATATGATCTGACAGAACAATAGTTGCAAAGTGAATATAACTAATTATTTATAGTATTAACATTATGGTTAGGGAAATTAGAAAAACTAAACCTTTGACAAATACTGGACAAGCCTTTTCTGACAACAATGCTTCAGATAGTCCCTTTGGGGGCTGGTCTTCTGTAGAATTACTAATCGGCAGGGCAAAAGAAGCCTCTCCATGAATGTATCTTTCGGTGGGCAGGCAATGATCTTTTATATAGCAAGGAGAATTGGAATTGATGTTCTGGGATCCAGTCGATGTACCCAAACACATGTTCTGGCATGAAAAGAAATTGTCAACATATAAAAAGATATAGTCCGGACCATCCTCATCCTGTTCGGATGGTCCGTACTGTACAATTTGTTGCCATTTCACATTATATAGTCAAGACCCTCACCACGTTGACGGTCCGTACTATACAAATTGTTTGCCATTTCACATTATATATCCGGACCATCTCACCATGTTCGGACGTCCGAACTGTACAAATTGCCACTTCACATTATATAGTCCGGACCATCCTCAAGTTGTTCCGATGGTCCGCACTGTACAAATTGTTGCCATTTCACATTATACAGTCCGGACCATCCACACCCTGCTTGGATGGTCCGTACTGTACAAATTTTTGCCATTTCACATTATATAGTCCGGACCATCCTCACCCTGTTCGGACGGTCCGAACTGTACAAATTGCCATTTCACATTATCTAGTCCGCACCATCCTCAAGATGTTCGGACGGTCCGCACTGTACAAATTATTGCCATTTCACGTTATATAGTCCGGACCATCCTCACCTTGTTCGGACGGTCCGACTGTACAAATTGCCATTTCACGTTATGTAGTCCGGACCATCCTCAAGCTGTTAGGACGGTCGCACTGTATAAATTGTTGCCATTTTACATTATATAGTCCGGACCATCCTCACCATGTTCGGACGGTCCGAACTATACAAATTGCCATTTCACATTATATTGTCCGGACCATCCTCAAGTTGTTACGACGGTCCGCACTGTACAAATTGTTGCCATTTCACATTATATGGTCCGGACCATCCCCACCCTTTTCGGACGGTCCGTAATGTACAAATTGTTGCCATTACACATTATATAGTCCGGACCGTCCTCACCTTGTTCGGACGGTCCGAACCGTACAAATTGCCATTCACATTGTATAGTCCGGACCATCCTCAAGCTGTTCGGATGGTCCGCACTGTACAAATTGTTGCTATTTCACATTATACAGTCCGAACCATCCTCACCCTGTTCGGACGGTTTGTACTGTACAAATTGTTGCCATTTCAAATTATATAGTCCGGACCATCCTCACTCTGTTCGCGGGGCTGTGCGGCGCGAGGGCTGGACAAGGACGTTAGGGTTTGTGCCGCGATAGAGGCCAGCGCCTAGGGCTGAGGACTGTGAGCGATGAGGCGGCGCGAGAGGAGGCGGAGGAGGCATCGCCGCGTCGCCATGGCTGCGGCGGCGGCGGAGGGAGGTGAAGCGGAGGAAGGGGTAGAAATGGAAATATTCTCTGAAGCAGCGGTTTTGACGAGGGTTTAAGGGGAAGAGGCACGGAGAGTGACACTGCAGTGGCCCTCTTCATTACTGTCGGAGGATGAAACCTCGACTGCGGGAGGTCAGGAGACCCCCCGTTGAGATTAGGCCAAGGGAGTAGTTCTCAGGCGAATGCAGCGTCCGGTGGATCAATGGATAGATCGATGCTCGGGATGAGAGATTGCGAGGTTCGGACCGTCCGTTTAGGGAACGAACCGTCCGAATCCCGACGATGGCGCACAAAGGAGACAGGAGGATTTATACAGGTTCGGGCCGCACGGAGGCGTAATACCCCACTCCTGTGTGTTTGGCTATGTGGAGGAATGTGGTTTGCTGTGTTACAAGGTGTTCACCGGCCCCGGCCGCTCTGCCGGACGCCGGACTCGAAGGAGACTCACACGAGCTGCGGTAGAAGACCAAGGCCTCGACTGGGAGAAGTTCTCGACCGGGAAGCTCTCGACCAGGAGAAGTTCTCGACGGGAGAAGCTCTCGACCAGGAGAAGTTCTCGACCAGGAGGGGTTGATCGACTAGGGGCAGCTCTACTGTGAACTCTGCCTTCGGCGGTTGCTTATGCTTAAGCTTCCTCTCCTTTTCCTCGTCGGCTTGGATCCTCCTTTATAGAATCAGGGGAGTCCACAGTGCCGGTACACCGAGAGAGAGATACATGAGAGGGCTAGGTATGGTTTGTCTTCTCACTGTCTTGTCGCTGTCTTGTCTTGCACGTCCGCCTGCTGTGCCCTGACAGAGTTGGTATGCTGCGGGCGACGAAGTCGTGGGGATGTGACGGCGCACGCCCTTGCCGCCGAAGTCAAAAGGTTCTTACTGCTTGGTCATGTTGTCCACGGGGGGCCACCCGGAGATGCCTACGCGTGGCCGTGCGGACGACTGGAGCGACGTGCCCGTCGCCTCGTCATTAATGCTGGTAGCTGATGCCGACCGAGAGAAGCCGATCGCCAGAAGGAGTCAATGCCGACCAGGAGAGGCGATCGCCGGAGAGGCCGATCGACCGGAAGGAGGCCCGTCGGGAGCACGCCGATTGGGAGCCGATCTTATCGAGGCCGGGAGCAGGCCCACGGGGGGCCGTCACCAGCCGTCATGTGTAGCCGAGTCAGTTGGTACTCGGGACTCGGGACCGAGGCAGTCGGCACCCGAGACCCGAGACCGAGGCAGTCGGCACCCAAGACTCTGGTGGTGTACCTGGGGATGGGGCACTCAGGACAGGACGGTGCCGGGGCTCCATGTATTCAGAGGGGAAGGCCATAGTTGGCCGTCACCAGTGCAGAAGGTGGCCCCCGGGGAACTGACGTGGCCGAAGACCCACGCGTCCCCGGCGACTGTGGGGACCCCCAGTCCCGTTTCGCCGACAGTGGCCCCTGGCCCTGTTGCTCGGCCGGAACCGCTCCGGGCAGGAACAGGGCCACGTCTTTGAAGAAACAAGGGGACGCTGGGTCCGCCTGGTTCATCTTGACCCGGAGGCCCCGGCTGTAATGCGGCAGATATGTACTCGGGATTCAGGGACCCGGGTCGGAAGTTTGGAGCGAAGTGTTGGGGAAGCCGTGCTGGGTCACGAGGAGGCGCCGGAAACCGTGGCCGAGACCGTTGCGACGGAGGCAAGGTTCCTTGATCGCTGCGGGAACTTCGTGGAGCCGATGGCCGATGAAGAGGCCGATGAAGGTGGTAGTTCCCTTCTGCCTCCGCCCGTGGCTGTCTTCTGGGCCCGGGGGCCCTCCGTGCCCCTGAGCGCGCAGCAAGGCTGCTGGGATTAATGTATCCTGCGCACGATGAACTGTGAGAGTATTTGGTTCGTCCTTTTGTCCATTCCGTGCTACGAATCGTGGCGTCTACTGCCTCCCAAGGGGCTCTTCGCGGTCGCGACTGTGCGGAGGAAAGGATTACGCATAAGCATTCTGCCCCCTAGCAGCGGAAGGGGCCGGGCTCGAAGCCAACCCAGCAGGACACCGCAAGCCAGCAGGGGTTCGGGGCGCCTACCCGGAGGGGCGCTCCCTCGGTCCCGGGACTTGGACGATGTCCGGGGATTGGACAGGGGGATACGGTAGCTTGCTGCTAGGGAACCAATAATTACGCGTAACCTAGCCACTGCACAGGCGTGGCCTGATTATGCCCCCCCAGGGGGTGAGACCGCCATGAACGCAACACACGGAAAAAGACAAAAGGCACGGAACCGGGGAAGAGATTAAAGATGCTGTTTAGTAAAGGGTATACACATGGGAGCCCTGGCCAGCGCTGAGATTTGAGCAATCCGGCTGGCCCAGGCACACCGTACTTACAGGATGTATTTGCAGATAAGGTTCGCGAAGACACTTGATGTGCCATGGATTGGGGAGCAGATTCCACCCTCCAGGCCCAGTCTTACCAAGCCCGGTTTGAGAACACCGATCACCAGGAAGGGGCCTTCCCGCGGGGGAAGATTTACTTCTCTCCGGTACGTGCGAGGACACGGCGGAGGACAAAGTCCCCGACCTGGAGTGATCGGGCCCAAACCTTACGCTAAAGATAGCGCTTAAGGCTCTGCTGGTTATGAGCGAGGTGCGCCGCCTCGCTAAAGAAGTATCCCGGCTTCTGTTATGTGCTGTCCGATCCCGGCTTGACAGGGACCGAACTCGGGCTCGACTTCCTCGGGAGGGAGCGAGCACTTGACACCGGGAGCAGACATGTGCCCGGACCCGGGGCCCTGTGGAGGCCATGGGCCCCGGGTACCTCATTACCAGTACATGGGCCACTCGGATAGAGGATGGGCCGAACCATGTAATTAGGGATAAGATAGTACCCCCGGTTGTGCCTTGTATAATAAGAAAGCATAGTCTTAGTCGGATAGGATTTTATCTCTAAGAAGGAAATCCCTTGGTCGTATCCGACTGGGATCCTTATCATGTATCCCTGTCCCCTAGTATATAAAGGGAGGCAGGGCGCCCCTCAGGGCAAGCACAACAAGAGCAACCAGATCATCGATCTCCATAAACCTCAAAGGAATAACACCTCAACTGGACGTAGGGTATTACCTCACCTTGAGGGCCCGAACCAGTATAATTCTCTTGGGTTCCTCTGCAGTCCACCGAATTCACCTTCGTCGAGTAGCCCCGTAGTTTTATTGCCGTTGCAAAGCATCGACAGTTGGCGCGCCAGGTAGGGGCCCGGCGAATTCTTCATCAGCAGATTCGATGGATTCAATCAATGGAGTCAAGGGCACCAAGCTCTCCCCTGGAGACACCATCACCTTCGGGAGCCTAGATTTCGTTGCCGATCTACTCGGCAATCTTACCTTGGCTGAAGCAGATCCGATCTTACCAGCCGGGGAGCAGCCAACATGCGCCAGTTGGCCCACAGGACGCCGCCATCTCCTTCGACGACCTACTACGGTAGTCCCTTACATCGCCGAACATCGGGACAACCCTCCCGTTCGGCGTCCGGCTCGCGCTAGGCCTTGAGCCAGCGCGGGTTGGACCGAGAGGGGGAGAGATCGTCAATTTCCCGCACGGATTCGCGCAACGCTGCGCATCTACAACCCGCAGCAGACCCGATCTCAGCGATTCAGTTTGGACACGGTCAAGCACCGTTTCAGATTGGATCCAGAGAGGTCGGAGTCGTTCTTACTCCGATAAACTACTCAGAGTCCGACACCAAGTCGGATAACGGTTCGAGCGCCAGCTCGGACTCTACTCTGGCAAGCTTCTTCCTCCCCCGCGAGATCTTCATGGCTTCATCACCACCTTCCGAGGTGCGCCGACTACAAGAGGAGCGACAAGAGGAGGCACGCCGACTACAACAAGAGGAGGCCAACCGCGAAGCCCGCAATAACGAGTTGTGACAGGCTGGGCGAATTGCTCAGCAACAGATCCTCCAAACCAAAGTTGGCGACAACGACGTCTTCGTCACACCACAACAGAACGTTGTGGCCACAGCAACTCTGCTGGACACCCTCCAGCTCAGGCCGGATCACCAGGCCACTCCGACTATCGCCAAGATCAAGGCGATGATCATAGCTGTTGCCTGTCAGCAGCAACAGCAGTCGGGCAACACCGCTGTAACGACCAACCGGTCGGGTTCTCCGGCAGCAGGCTCATCTGCACCAACACGACGTTGTGCAGCCGGCTCCAGTCGGCAACGCGAAGGGTCCTGGCAAACAACGCTCGGCAATACCAACAATGACAACCGGCGGCGTCGCCAGTACGATCGCCGACCCAATCAAGACCTCCGAGTACGACTGCACCGAGATCTTCGTCACACCATAAACGCTCGACGCGAAGAACGCGAAGAAGATGAACGCCGCCGACTGGAAGACGAAAACGAGCGCTTCGGTATCCTCCACGAGCGACTACATCGCCAAGATCGGAGTCGGAGCCCCCACGAAGACGAAGGCATCCCAGCCTTCCCTCGGGAGCTACAGGACGTCTTGTGGCCGACTGGCTTTAAGCCCACCGGGATCGAAAAGTACGACGGCAAGACAAACCCCGAGTCCTGTCTCACCGTTTACACCCTAGCAGTTCGGGCTGCTGGGGGCGATAGCAGAGTCATGGCTAACTACCTCCCAGTCACGCTAGCCGACTCGGCGAGGACATGGCTGACAGGCCTCCCAAGGCGGTCGATCGGTTCCTGGGGACAACTCAGGGAGCGGTTCATCGCTAACTTCCAGGGGACCTACGACAGACCCGCTTTGGAGCATGATCTTTATCAACTGCACCAGAAGAAAAACGATTCTTTGCGCGAATTGATCAAAAGGTTCTCCAAGAAGCGCAACCAAATTCCAACTGTCAAAGACAAAGCCGTCATCGCCGCCTTTCGTAAGGGGGTAAAAGACGCTCCACTTATCGCGAAATTCACTCAGAAGCCACCATCCACAGTCCGGGCACTCTTCGACATGGCCAACAAATATGCCGACTCGGCCGAAGCGGTTCGCGGAAGCCCTCGACGAGAAGAAGGAGCCCGACAGAAAGAACCGAAGGCGAAAGCGACAACGAGCCGTCTCAAAACAAGTCTGGTAGCCGTAAGCGGAAATCGGACAACGAGGTGGCCAACATGGAGCGCAGTCGATCGCGGCCCCAGCGGAACAATGACTATCAGAAAGTCATGAGCGGGCCATGCCCCTTTCACCCCAAGGGAAAGCATGCAGCCAAAGACTGCTATATGCTCAAGAAGTTTGCCTCCGAGCAGACTTCATCGTCTGGCGCCAACAAAGGCAACGACAAGCCAGACTCGGGTCCGGCCGATGATTTCCAAGATCCTCAGGCCGAGCTCAACCACATCTTCGGGGGCCACTCGTGTATGAGTCCAAGCGCAAGCAGAAGCTTTCAGCGCGCGACATCAACACGGTCTCCACGGCCGACACCCCCCAATACCTGCGCTGGTCAGAGATGGCCATCACCTTCAATCGCGCAGATCACCCAGACCGGGTTTCCCACCCGGGACGCTATCCACTCGTCCTAGATCCGGTCGTCAAAAACATCAAGCTGAAGAAGACCCTCATCGACGGAGGCAGCGCGCTTAATATCCTGTTCGCCAAAACTTTGGACGAGATGAAAGTTCCTCGTTCAGAACTACGGCCGGGCAATGCGCCCTTCCACGGGATAATTCCCGGCCTGTCATCAACTCCACTCGGGCAGATAACCTTGTCGGTAACTTTCGGCACGTGGGATAATTACCGCACGGAGAACGTCTGCTTCGAGGTCGCCGACTTCGAGACTGCGTACCACGCGATACTCGGACGACCGGCACTTGCCAAATTTATGGCGATACCGCACTATACATATATGGTGCTGAAGATGCCCGGACCAGCAGGAGTCCTCTCCCTCCGCAGCGATGTCAAGCAAGCCTTCACCTGCGACAAGGAAAGCTGCGAACTGGCTCAATCACAAGAGGCGGCAGTCGGGCGCGATAGCATTTGGCAAGCCATCACAACAGAAGTCGAGCAAGATCAAATTCCGACGAAAAAAGCAGCGAAGTCGGGAATTTAAGCGGAATCTGACACGAAGAAGATCCCCCTGGACCCTTCCGACCCCTCCAAGACTGCTCTAGTTGGGACCGGACTCGACCCCAAATAGGAAGACGCGCTCGTCACCTTCCTTCAAGCCAACAAGAATATCTTCGCGTGGAAACCGTCCGACATGCCGGGCGTACCAAGGGAGGTGATCGAGCACACCCTAAACGTGAGGACAGACGCCAAACCAGTCAAACAACGACTGCGGTGCTTCGCTCAAGATTGCAAAGATGCTATCCGGGAGGAGATTACCAAGCTCCTCGCAGCCGGGTTCATCAAAGAGGTCTACCACCCGGATTGGCTAGCAAACCCAGTTCTGGTCCGGAAGAAAAACGGTAAATGGCGCATGTGCGTCGACTACACCGAACTCAACAAAGCGTGCCCCAAGGACCCATTTGGTCTTCCCCGGATAGATCAGGTGGTTGATTCCACGGCAGGGTGCGACCTACTCAGCTTTCTCAACTGTTACTCGGGATACCATCAAATCAGCTTGACGGAGGAAGACTGCTTCAAGACATCCTTCATCACACCGTTTGGAGCGTACTGCTATATCACAATGCCGTTCGGTCTGAAGAACGCGGGCGCAACCTATCAAAGGGCTATTCAGCGGTGTCTGCATACTCAGATCGGGCGCAACGTGGAAGCCTACGTCGACGATGTGGTGATCAAGACCAAGTCCAAAGAAGACCTCATCGCTGACTTGGAAGAAACCTTCCAAAACCTTCGAAGATTCAAGATGAAGTTGAACCCGGAAAAATGCGCCTTCGGCGTTCCATCCGGAAAGTTACTCGGCTTTATCGTCTCGCACCGCGGCATCGAGGCCAACCCGGAGAAAGTCAACGCCATCAGGCACATGGCACCCCCGCTAACCTCAAAAACGTCCAGAAGCTGACGGGCTGCATGGGGCACTCAGCCCGTTTATCTCCCGACTGGGCGAACGGGGCATGCCCCTCTTCAAGCTACTCAAAAAGACCGACAATTTCCAATGGACTCTGGAAGCCCAGCGAGCCTTCGAAGACTTCAAACAATTCCTCACATCACCCCCAGTGTTGGCGTCACCTCTACCCCAGGAACCGCTATTGCTATATCTGGCGGCAACAACACAGGTAGTCAGCACGGTGCTGGTAGTTGAGCGATCCGAACAGGGTCATATTCAAAAAATACAACGGCCAGTCTACTTCATCAGCGAGGTCCTTGCCGACTCCAAAACACGATACCCGCAAGTCCAGAAGCTGCTATATGGCCTACTTATCACAGTCCGGAAGCTGGTGCATTATTTCCAAGCACACCAAGTCACCGGTGGTCACATCATTTCCACTCGGGGATGTCCTTCATAATCGCGAGGCCACCGGCCGAATCGCTAAATGGGCACTCGAGTTGATGGCGTTCGACATCACCTTTCAGCCACGGACAGCAATCAAGTCCCAAGCTCTAGCTGACTTTGTGGCCGAGTGGACAGAAGTCCAATTGCCTACACAACAGCAAAGCTAGAGTACTGGACAATGTACTTCGACGGTTCTCTACGGATCGATGGCGCCGGGGCCGGAGTCATATTGACATCCCCCACTGGCGAAAAACTGAAGTATGTTCTACAAATCCACTTCCCGGCTTCCCACAACGTCGCCGAGTACGAGGCACTCGTCCACGAGCTCCGCATCGCTATATCACTCGGCATACGTCGACTGGTTGTGCGCGGAGATTCTCAACTCGTGGTAAACCAAGTCATGAAGGACTGGACCTGCCTCGACGATACCATGGCGGCATACTGTCAGGAGGTCCGCAAGCTGGAAAACAAGTTCGACGGGCTGGAAATCACACATGTCCTGCGCCAATACAACGACGCGACAGACGAGCTGGCAAACATGGGATCCAAGCGAGAAGCAGTTCCAACTGGAATCTTTGTCGAGCAACTTATGGAGCCATCAGTCAAGAAGAAACCGGCACCAGATCAGTCGGGAGGCGATCCTACCCCGACCACAGATGAGGTGTTGCACATATGTCATGACTGGAGGACTCCCGTTGTCAAATTTCTCACGGACGACAAACTCCCAGAAGATCGCAGTCAAGCCGAGCAGATAAAGTGTCGAAGCAAAAGCTTCCTACTAGTCGGAGAAGACCTGTACCGAAGGAGCGCATCCGGTGTCCCCATGCGCTGCGTCACCACCGAGGAGGGCAAGCAGATTCTGCACTCAATCCACTCGGGCATATGTGGCAACCACGCCGCATCCAGGACGTTAGTCGGAAAGGCTTACCGGCAGGGAATTTTTTGGCCCACAGCAGTAACAGACGCTAAAGACATCGTTCGAAAGTGCGAGGGTTGCCAGTTCTACGCAAGACAAACAAATCTCCCAGCCCAGGAACTCCAAACTATCCCCATCTCCTGGCCATTTGCAGTATGGGGGCTCGACATGGTCGGGCCTTTCAAGAAAGCGCCAGGAGGGTTCAGACATTTATTCGTCGCGGTGGATAAGTTCACCAAGTCGATTGAGGCTAAACCCGTTGCAACAATTACAGCGGCACGAGCTAAGGACTTCATCATGAGCATATTATACCGCTTCGGAGTCCCTAACCGCATCATCACCGACAACGTACCCAGTTCGCGGCGGGCGTATTCCAAGACTTCTGCGACGACTTTGGCATCAAGATCTGCTATGCATCCGTGGCACACCCGCGGAGCAACGGGCAGGTTGAACGAGCCGACGGCATGGTCTTACAAGGCATCAAGGCCAGAATATTCGACCGACTACAACCATATGCGGGCCAGTGGGTACAAGAACTCTCATCCGTTCTCTGGTCTCTTAGAACCACGGTTAGTCGGGCGACAGGGCAATCCCCTTTCTTCCTGGTCTACGGTGCCGAGGCTATGCTACCTACTGAGTTACAGTTCAGCTCTCCACGAGTCCGGGCCTACTCAGAGGATGACTCCAACTATACCCGGCTGGTCGAACTAGATCAGCTGGAAGAAGCAAGAGACACCGCAACTATCCAGTCGGCAAGGTATCTTCAGAGCCTACGTCGCTACCACAATCACAATGTCCGTGGCCGCGCCTTTTTGGTCGGGGATCTCATTCTAAGGAAAATACAAACCACCAAAGACAGGCATAAATTATCCCCAATCTAGGAAGGGCCGTTCATTATAGCCGAGGTCACGCGGCCAGGCGCCTACCGACTGAAGACTGAAGACGGCGTTCTCATCAGCAACTCATGGAACATAGAACAGCTACGTCCTTTCTATACCTGAGTTCTATAATTTTCATGTGTACAGTTCTTCTGACTCACTACACCGCTTATATCAACCGAGTAGTTAGTCAGGGGCTGCACGTATATATGTGCGCTGTCAATAACATACGAGCTTATTTCACTTCAGTTATGAAGCCTTACTATGACTGTCATGTTTGCCCAAGTACAGCTTCTTACTTCGAACGTTTTTATTAAGTTCTGACAGACTAACTCGGTGCATACTACACGTTCAAGTAAAGCTAATGACAACTGAACAATAAGCTTGGCGGCATTGCACACATATTTAAACATGCTTGTTTACACAAGTTTATATATTCCGACTACATAAACATGTTGCCCTTACAGACCCAGGTCTGGGGTAATTATCTCTGCAGTCGGCTTCGCCCGGGCGATCAGCTCCAGCGCCTCCTCTGGCATCGTCTCTTCGGCAAACCCCTCCCCGATGGCTTCAATATCCGCCCTAGGGTATAAGGATTTGGTCATCGCCAGGGTATGGGCCACGCCGGTGACAACATGCTCATCCGAGTACCTTTTCAAGGCGCCCGGTGCATCCTCGAGACGCCCCACTATCTGAGGGATTCTGCTGTAGCTGGTTCCCACCGGGCTGGGATCTATGAGATCAAGGAGCCCTTTCACGGACCCGACGAGGGCTTCCCGGGACTCCCTGATCAACCTTATCTCCTCGGTGTAGAACTGATACTGGGCCCGGACATTGGTTCTCATGTCTGCCCAAATCCGCCGGCAAGTAAACTTGTCAAATTCGGCTACACACAAGATAACTAATGGATTGGCTAAGATCACCGTCGGGTCGAGGCTTACTTTCGTAGTCGGCCTCCCACCCGGCCACGGTCTTCTCCAGTTCAGCCTTCTCCTTACCGAGCTTGACGACGGCCTCCTTCAACTCGGACTTCTCCCGGTCAAGCTCGGTGTTGGCCTTTGTCAGGTCAGCCTTGATCTTCTCAAGCTCGGCCTTGGCTTCTTCGGCCTCCTTCAGCTGTGATTCCCTCTCTGTTCGGGTCTTCAACTCCGCTTCGAGGTCTGCACCACAGATTGGCCAAGAGCTCAACTGTGCAGTCATGACACAACTGGGCAGTCGGGAATAACGCAGCTGGACCAACATATCAACGGTTCGGTCGGGAAGATACACTCGAGGATTTTACCTCTGATCTTTCTGGCCAAGGCCCATGTCTCCGCCCTGAGCTGATCAACACCACTCTTCAGCCAGGCCTCCCTCTCCGCATGACAGGCCTCCCTCCTCGCATGACGTGTCTCCATCTCGGCTTTCAACGCCTAAAGCTGCTCCAATTCTGCGAGGTGGGGAGCCATCTCGACCAAGATCTCCGTCATCGCCTCGTTGCGGTCAACAAGCTTCTGCTCAGGATAAAAGCCGAATTAAGGACGGAGTCAGACGTCAAAACACGACGATTGCCAAAGCTCTACTACAAGACTCATACCGCAACCCCTTGCGACCCGCTGATGGTGGCACGAAGCAGGCTTTCGCGCTCTCTCCTTGCAACGACTTCATCAAGCCTGAAGCTTTTCGCAGTACCGTCGCGAGCTGTCCATGTGAAGGTCCGGGGCATCACGCATGGAGGAGCTTCGATCCGAGGCAGATGCGGGATCCCAGGCGGCGACGGTAGCGGAGACGGCGATGGGGCCCTGACCTCAGCGCCACCGTCCCCCGCGACCTCCGGGACCGGCTCAGGGGCTCCGTCCGCGGCTTCCGCGATGGGCGGTGCCTCGGGAGCTGGGGCCTCAGTTCCAGCAGCCGCCTCTTGGTCGGGTGGCGCCGGCGACCCTATAGTCGAGGCCACCTCGGTCTCAGCGACCAGGTTGGTTGCCGGCTCAACAGGTGTGTTCGCGGCCGCTGGCTCGGCTGGGGCAGGCTCATCAGGTGGGGCGGTCGGGTCGACCTCCTTGAGATCGATATCGGCCCGCCTCCTGCACGACGAAACAAAACATCAAGACATTACTTCAACACACGAAGGCTTCTGAAGACCCGAAGCAGCGCACCTCTTGGAGAACTTTAGCCTCTTGCCGGGTGATCCGTTCCCCGGCGGAGCGCTAGCTCCGGCAGCCGGCTCGGTCGGCGTCGCAGTCGGCGAAGGCGTATCAACCCGAGTCGGCCCCGACTCCGGGATGGTCGGCTCGGGCGCCTTCACCCCAGGCGGCGTTTGCTCTAGCCGGCCCCTCGCTGGTACCACGGCCAGGCTCGATGACGTCAGGCTTGAACCCGCAGGTCTCAACCTGGGACTTGACCGCGTGGGCGTTGCGGTAGCGGCGTCCTTTATTTTCAGGCTTCCGCTCACGGCGCACGCCACCATGGCCCCCTCGCCCTGATATAAAATCGGTTTCTTCCCCGCTCTCTTAGAGTCGGGTTGGGCAGCAGAGGGACTCCTCAGCCTCTTCTTCAACGCGACAGCCGACAGTGGACGGGAGTCTTCATCAAATTCTTCATGCCACTACAAGAGAGTCAACCAAATGCATCACGTTATGCTGAACAACCACAGTCCCACGGGCATTCGTCACAGAGGAAGGTTAAAGGTTACCTTGGTCGAGGCCGAATGAAGCTATAAGCCGCAATCCGGCGCTTGTCGTCCTCGGTCGCGATCACCCCTTCAGAGAAGTAGCCGAACAGGGTCACGGTCACCTCCTTCTTGTCCGCCGACTCGTTGCTCACTCGGTCAGGATCATTTTTGCCTTTGAAGTCCCAGCCGAATGAGCTCCTAAGCTTCAGCGGCTGAACGCGCCTTGTCAGAAAGGGACGAGCCACCCAAGGACTAGTCAAGCCGGCCCTCTTGAGGTCATCTATCTTCGACAACAACATATGTGCCTGGCCCAGTTCTTCAAAGGTTGGCTCTGTGGACCAGTTTGGCAACACCGTCGGCGGCATACCGGTAAACGGGCGCAAGGAAGGAGCCAGATCGGCGCAATAAAACCACTCCTTGTGCCAGCCCTTCAGGGAAGATTTCAAGGGAAAATCGAGATACGTTTTCTTCCCATCGCTCCTCAGTTGAAGACCGGCCCCTCCAATCACATTGATATTGCTCTTGGAGGGCTGAGGCTTGATATGGAACAGATGTCGGAAGAGGATGAAATGTGGTTCAACGCCCAAGAAGCACTCGCAAAGAGTAACGAATATAGAGATCTAAAGAATGGAGTTGGGGTTCTAATGTACCAACTCCAGCTCGTAAAAGTCGAGAATACGGCGGAAGAAATCAGAAGACGGAAGGCAGAAGCCTCGATCGAAAAGGAGGCGAAAACTACCGTTTCTCCAGGTCGGGGATTCGGGCTCGACTCATCCCTTGCCGGCCGCCAGTGAATCACCTCTTGGCTGGGCAACTTCAGTTCACTTTCCAGCCGCTTCAGCTTTACCGAGCCACAATCCGACAGGCCAAGAACTTCCCGGCGCCCCCGCAAGATCCGAAGCCTTCGGCATGACTGGAGGTGATGGGATTTGGGGAAAAGCAAATCGGGGGCTTGGAGCAAACGGGGAGGATTGAAATCGCCCGAGTTCGGGTGGGGAATAGCAGCAGCTAACCCTAGCCGGGTGGGAGGCGAAAAGTTGGGCACGAAGGTGGAAGATGAAGAGATTGGCTGATTTGGGGAAGATGACGGAATCTTTTTCTCTCTGCCCGTCTTTTTATAGAGCCAATGCCGACTAGATGGGCTTGGGCCTACACAGTACGCACTGGGCCAACAATATATGAGTTCCTACAGTAGCATGCTCCATATGGGCCGCATGCAGGCTGAGTTGAAATTATAGCACTGGTGCTACCAACAGGAACCGATGAGGTAAACAGATATGCTTCATGAGCGCCTTATTGCTAAACGTATATGTTTGGGTATCTGTTTTGTCCACCAGGTCTCGAGGATATATCCTTATAAGGATCACAAGCTGGTCTTCATTAAAATTGGGGATGCAGGTATCTTTCTCGAGTACACCTGACCACACCATGGATTTACTTTCATAGAGTGGTACTCGGCCTACATGCTTGGCCATCAGTTGCCATAAGCAACATTATTCCAGCCGACATGACGCTGAAGAGTCTAACTTTCGAGTAGTGCACTACTCGGGAGAGACTATAAATATTTTTTCCCGCTGACATGATGCGGAGGATTCTAACTTCTGGGTGGGACGCCACTCGGGAAAGACTATAAACCTCTTTTCTAGCTGACATGAAGCTGAAGAGTCCTATATACGAGTAGTATCCTACTCTGCAAGACTATAAACATACATTCCGACTGACATGAAGTCGAAGAGTCCAACATACGGGTAGTCTTCTACTTGGCAAGACTATAAAGTTTATTCCGGTTGACATGATACCGAAGAGTTGTACATACCAGTAGTAATCTACTCGGGACAGACTTCCAGGTTAAAGATCTTTGACTTATGTTTAATTGTCTTCAAAATTAAGCACAAAGTCGGGGGCTACACCTAATAGGTGCGCCTATTCGGCGCACACTATTCATATGTCTACATGAAGCCCTTCATAGCCTCACTGCCAGCTGGCATGAAGCAGGACTCGGGTAGAAGACATACTCGGACAAAGAGTACTCGGGAGCATCGCACTCGGGCGATCTTCACCATGGAGGATGAGCACTCGGCAACAGCTGTGACTCGACTATGAAGGTCTCAGGGGCTACTGTGGAGGCCATGGGCCCCGTGTACCTCATTACTAGTACATGGGCCACTTGGATAGAGGATGGGCCGAACCATGTAATTAGGGATAAGATAGTACCCGGCCGGCTGTGCCTTGTATAATAAGAAAGCATAGTCTTAGTCGGATAGGATTTTATCTCTAAGAAGGAAATCGCTTGGTCGTATCCGACTGGGATCCTTATCATGTACCCCTGTCCCCTAGTATATAAAGGGAGGCAGGGCGCCCCTCAGGGCAAGCACAACAAGAGCAACCAGATCATCGATCTCCATAAACCTCAGAGGAATAACACCTCAACTGGACGTAGGGTATTACCTCACCTTGAGGGCCTGAACCAGTATAATTCTCTTGTGTTCCTTTGCAGTCCACCGAATTCACCTTCGTCGAGTAGCCCCGTAGTTTTATTGCCGGTGCAAAGCATCGACAGGCCCCGGCTGACATGTGGAAGATATGTGCCTGGGACCCAGGGTCCCGGACTGGAATAAGTCGGGACGAGCTGCCCGGACTAGTGCTCGCCGAGGCGATACCGTCATGCCCCCGAGTGCTCCCTTTCGGACGTCGCGCGGGGTCCGGTCCGAAGTACACCGGTGACCTCCCCCGTGCGTCGACATCTCCGGGCCTCGCTCGTGCTTACGCTCCGACTTTGCCTGTCTTGTACAAAGAGAGATATTTGCATATGTATATGATCATGTTTATATTTTCGTACCTTGGTTTATTGTGTTGTTCGTAGGTTGCTTGTACTCGGGCCCCGTGCCCGGGAACGCCGAGTACCGGGCGCCATCCGACAGGGACAGCCAGCAACCGTGAACAGCCGTTGGGCCTAAGGTCCCTGTCCGGGCCCTGGTGCAGCCGCCTGCCCCGGGAGCTCGGTCCCAAGGGGCAGCGAACGCGATGGTTGAACGCCCCGGGAACCCGGTCCCCGGGGGCGCGAGCAATCCGGACGCGAGCCTTGCGGAGCGACGAAGTCCGTAGGTTTGGCTCCTTCCATCTTCCAGATTCGGGGGCCCTTTGTGCCCCTGGGCACCGTTGGCCCAGGGAGCACAGCGAGGCCGCGAGAACAGACTCTTGACTCGCCGGGAGCCCCTCGGGAACTAACTCTGCCGGGCGGGGGGTCGCCAGCCAGCGAAGCACCCGGCGCCTTGGCGGCGGCCGGGGAGGAGCCGGCCAGGTTGGGCACCGCAGCCTTCCCCGGGAACCTAGGCTGTCCACACAAATGGGGGAAGAATACAATTTATGCGATATGTAAGTCGGGTAAGGTTACGTATCTGGACGTTGCAAGTGGCGGTATGGCTCCGCGAGCACGATCCCGGGGCCGGGAGCGTTGCTCGCCCCCGGGAGCGCCGAGTACCGGGTCGATCCGCCGTGAACCGCCGTAGCGCTCGGATCCCCGAGAGCCCAGCACCAAGGGGCCGCGGGCGACCGAGCGCGAGTCTTGCGGAAACGGCGAAGTCCGTAGTTTTGACCCCTTCTGTCTTTCGGGTCCGGGGGCCCTCCGCGCCCCCGGGAGCCAATGGCCCAGGGAGCGCCGCGAAGCTGTGGGAATGGACTTGATCGGGCATGGGGTCGCCAGGCAGTGGAGCATCCGGCACCCCGGCAACCGGTTGACGGCGAGGAGCTGGCCAGGCCGGGCTCCGCAGGCCGCGTCGAGGTTCGGAAGGCCTGCCGGGAATTGGTCTAATATGCACGTGACGAATTGTGAGAGCGTCCGGTTCGTTCCTTCGTCCATCCCATGCTACGAGCCGTGGCGTCAATCACCTCCCGAAGGCGTCCTCGTGGTCGCGCCCATATGGCGGCTGGGTTTTGCGCATAATCCATCCGTCGTACGGGCGTGGCCCGATGGTACCCCCAGGGGGTGAGACAGCCGCGAACGCAACACATGGAAAAAGACGAGAGGAACGAGACCGGGAAGGATATTAAAAACGCTGCTTATGTAAAGTGTATATACATGGGGCCCCGGCCAGCGCTGAGATATTAGAGAAATCCGGCGCTGGCCCGGGCTCACCGCAACTTACAGGATGTTTATACAGATAGGTTTGTGAAGGTGCTTGATGTGCCTAGGGATGGAGCTTGGACTCGCTTCCCTCGCGAGCCTTGTGACTGGGGAGAGGCATGTGCTCGGGACCCGGGGGCCCCGGACAGAAATACGGTTTTGATATATGCTGGGTTCCGGGGGCCCGGGCTTGAATATGGAATGTGAGACGACCTTCCGGACGCATTCTCGCCGGGGCGGTGCTGTCCGGGCTTCGCACCCTATTCCGGGTGTCGTGTTCCTAGGCTTGCACTCGCCTTGGCGAGGCCGCCCTGGTTCAGCACCTCGGTGTCAGGCCCGGGGCGCAGATTCGGGAATCCGTGCCTCGGCTCAAATATGTGCCCGGGACCCAGGGGACCCCGGACTGACATGTGATTTGACGTGGTCGATATGTGCCCGGGCACGGGGACCCGGGTAAGGATATGGACCATATCGGGACGACTTCTCCGGACCTGCCCTTGCCGAGGCGATGCTGTTCGGGTACTCGTGCCCTATTGAAGCGGTTCCAGATCGGGAGCGGGACTCGGACCGTCCGCCAAGGGAACGGACTGTCCGAATCAGGGCGATCGGACCGTCCACGAAGGGAACGGACTGTCCAAATCAGGGCGACCGGACCGTCCCGAAGGGATTGGATCGTCCGGATAGCCCCGATCGGAGTTGGCCTGCTACTGCTCCTGCCGGAACTTCCTGACGCGCTCGGCCAGCTTTTGGACGGCGCGACATTCCGAGAGGTCGTGCAAGTCCGTCTCATGGACGGTGCACCACTTCCGGGCTATGGCCGGCTCGAGACGCTCGGCCAAGCTCTGGATGGCGCGGCACTCCGTGATGTCATGCCGGTCCGTGTCGTGGAAGGCGCAACACCCCTGGGCTGTGACCGGCTTGAGACGCTCGGCCATGCCCTGGACGGCGCGGCACTCCGTGATGTCGTGCCGGTCTGTGTCGTGGTAGGTGCACCACCCCCGAACTAAGGCCGGCTTGGCACGCTCGGCTGAGCGCTGGATGGCGTGGCACTCCGTGATGTCGTGCCAGTCCGTCTGGTGGAGGGGGCACCACTTCTGGGCTGTTGCCGGGGGCGGCGGCGCGTGCGGCCTTTTGCCGCTTGCTGCAACCATCGCCTCCACGGGCAACATAGCTCCGGGTGTTGCCCGTAGCCGCCAAGGCGAAGCTCTCGGCTGCCGCCTTGGCCTTCTGGCGCTTCCTCCTGCTCCACCGTAACGCGGAATGTGAGAGCTTGCCATCCTCTCCAGTGCCCCTGCCGGGGGCCTCGGGAGGCGGAGAGGTGCACCGTGGCGGCTTCGCCACCGGGCTAGCATTGCCGGCGGGGTGTAGCCGTCGGACTCCTCGCCGTAAACTCACAGGTGATGGCCTCCTGCCATGAAGTGCGCCAGTGTTGGAGACGCCAGCGTATCGCCTAAAAAGGAAACTCCCCCTACCTGGCATGCCAGCTGTCGGAGGATGAAACCTCGACTGCGGGAGGTCAGGAGACCCCCCTTTGAGATTCGGCCAGGGGAGTAGTTCTCAGGCGAATGCGGCGTCCGGTGGATCAATGGATAGATCGATGCTCGGGATGAGAGATAGCGAGGTTCGGACCGTCCGTTTAGGGAACGGACCGTCCGAATCCCGACGATGGCGCACAAAGGAGACAGGAGGATTTATACAGGTTCGGGCCGCACGGAGGCGTAATACCCTACTCCTGTGTGTTTGGCTATGTGGAGGAATGTGGTTTGCTGTGTTACAAGGTATTCACCGGCCCCGGCCGCTCTGCCGGACGCCGGACTCGAAGGAGACTCACACGAGCTGCGGTAGAAGACCAAGGCCTCGACTGGAGAAGTTCTCGACCGGGAGAAGCTCTCGACCAGGAGAAGTTCTCGACCAGGAGGGGTTGATCGACTAGGGGCAGCTCTACTGTGAACTCTGCCTTCGGCGGTTGCTTATGCTTAAGCTTCCTCTCCTTTTCCTCGTCGGCTTGGATCCTCCTTTATAGAATCAGGGAGTCCACAGTGCCGGTACACCGAGAGAGAGATACATGAGAGGGCTAGGTATGGTTTGTCTTCTCACTGTCTTGTCGCCGTCTTGTCTTGCACGTCCGCCTGCTGCGCCCTGACAGAGTTGGTATGCTGCGGGCGACGAAGTCGTGGGGATGTGACGGCGCACGCCCTTGCCGCCGTAGTCAAAAGGTTCTGACTGCTTGGTCGTGTTGTCCACTGGGGGCCACCAGGAGACGCCTACGCGTGGCCGTGCGGACGACTGGAGCGACGTGCCCGTCGCCTCGTCATTAATGCTGGTAGCTGATGCCGACCGGAGAAGCCGATCTTATCGAGGCCGGAGCGGGCCCATGGGGGGCCGTCACCAGCTGTCATGTGTAGCCGAGTCAGTTGGTACTCGGGACTCGGGACCGAGGCAGTCGGCACCCAAGACCCGGGACCGAGGCAGTCGGCACTCGAGACTCGGGTGGCGTACCCGAGGATGGGGCACTCGGGAAAGGACGGTGCCGGGGCTCCAAGTATTCAGAGGGGAAGGCCATAGTCGGCCGTCACCAGTGCAGAAGGTGGCCCCAGGGGAACTGATGTGGCCGAAGACCCACGCGTCCCCGGCGACTGTGGGGACCCCCAGTCCCGTTTCGCCGACAATTACGTATCGGGAAGAAACATCAAATCTTCGCGTTCTAGTGGTGAAGCGTAATACATTGGAACATAACGCGTACTCTGCAGGGTTCGCGATATATCGTTGGGAATTTCGACCCCATCGAGATGTCAAAACCTAAGAAATTTCAACCAATTTTGATCGAATTTACAATTTCAAAATTAAATTTCTCAAAAGCCATTGGAATTACCCCTCGAGATCGACTTTCAGACCGGTTCAAAATTTTACGATTTTGGATCCATTTTTGTCAAGATTGTAAACCCTCAAATCCTCGATTTGCGGCATCCGTTGCCTCCTTTCCGTGCTTTTTGTTTCGATAGAAGAATCTTTCATCAGCATACAACACTGTAAAAATTGCAGAAATTGTACGATCCATATTGTCGGCGAAACGGGACTGGGAGTCCCACGGATCCCGGGGTCTCATGGGTCTTCTACCACGTCGGCTACTCCCGGGCCCACATTCTGCACAATTGGCGCTGTCCGGGCCCGGGTGCGCCACCCATGCCCGGGTGCGTCTTTCCCGGGCCCGGGTGCGCTTCCCCGGGTGCGCCACCCCGTGCCCGGGTGCGCCTTGCCCGGGTGCGCCACCCCGTGCCCGGGTGCGCTTGCCCAGGTGCATCTTCCTCGGGCCCGTGTTTCGAGGACATTCCCCGGCCCCGGGACCCACACGCATGGTCCCGGGGCGCGTTCCCTGGGAGCGCACCAGCTCCCCAACTACCCGCATTAATGGCGAGACGACGGGGCGCCTCCTGCCTGTCTCCCGACAGAGAGCGGAGCCATACACTATCACATCTCCATAATCTGGTCCCCCGCAGCAGCCGAGCGGCAAGACCACCAGACATGCTCTGCCACAACCGCCCGCGGCAGCCGAGCGGTAAGACGACCGGATGTGCTCTGCACAGCCGCCCGCAGCGGAGCGAGGTGCCGACAAAACGTGCAGCACAGACCCTGGCATGGCGACAGCGGACCAGCTCCAGCCGCCCGCAGCAGCCGAGCAAGCGGCGACTAGACGTCCCTCCGGTGCGGCGTGGCAGGCGGCCGCGTGCGTGCGACAGAGACGAATGGTAGCTAGCTTCCTCTAAGCATGATTTCCAGGCACTGTGGACTCCCTTTGGCGATAAAAGGAGGATCCATGCCCGGCTGAAAGAAAAGGAAAACGCTTCAGGATTAGAAGCGACTAAGGGCTCTGGCTAGGACCCGCTCTCTAGCTCACACTCTCGCTACTGTTCATCTTCCTCAGCTCCGGCCGCGAGCCGAGTTCACCTTGTAACACAGCGACCCACATTCATTTCTCCCAGATAGCCAAACACACAGAAGTAGGGTATTACGCCTCCGTGCGGCCCGAACCTGTCTACGCCTCCTGTCTCTCTTTTGTGCCATCGTTGGGATTCGGACGGTCCGATCCTTGAACGAACGGTCCGAACTCCGCTATCTCTCAGCCCGGGCCCCCGGCTCCCGAGCATTGATTGATCCATTCTTCCACCGGACGCCGCATTCACCTGAGAACACTCCCCTGGCCGAACCTCAAAGGGGGGTCACCAGACTTCCCGCCGTCGGAGTTTCATCCTTCGACAGCTGGCACGCCAGGTAGGGGGAGTCTCTCTTCCAGGCGGTACGCCGGCGTCCCTGACGCCGACACCCATCATGGCAAAAGGCCATCACCCGCGGGACTCCGACGAGGAGTCCGGTGGCTTCACCCGGCCGGGAGACGCTAGCCCTGCGGCGAGTCCGCCACACTTCCCATCTTCGCCTTCCTGGGCGCGCGCCACGCGTGCCGCGTGGACCGAGTTCGCCCGGAGGCGACCCGGTGACGCGGCCTCGGCACCTGCCCTTGCGGAGGGGGCCGGCAAGTGCCCCGCCGGGTCTGCCGCGGTCTCGACCATGAGGCGCGAATGGGCACGCCGCACCACGACACGCCGAAGCCTCAACTTCCAGTCGGCAACTCCACAGGGAGCCCTCTTGGTGGCAGAGGCCCTCCTGTGCCACCCTCCGGCATTCACCGGGGGCGGAGGCCGGGAGCGGCGTTGGCTCAATGAGGTCATTGACTTAGTAGGCGCAACCCATCTCCGGCTCGCTGCCGACAGCTCTGCAGGGGCTCGGAGCACCGACTACACGGCCTCTAGCGTGAGCCGGTCCTCCGCCCCGAACCAGGATCAGACCCGGGGCGTGATGCCTCGCGTCACGACCGGGGCCAAGAAGGGCGCGGGCGACCTCCGCAATCGGCTGAATCGGTTGCAGACCCATGAGGACGCCCGGGTCACTTTGGAGCGGCAGCACGAGCGGTGCGCGGACGCCGCCAGGCGCCCCGAGGCCCAGGCCTCCAGCCCCAACCCGCCGACGGGAAGCCGTCGTCCATCGCCCGAGCCTGCCCAGTACGGCGCCTCGGGTTGCCTGGCCCTCTCCCCAGGCCTCCGGCAGGTGCGCTGGCCGGCCAAGTTCCGGCCCAACCTGCCGGAGAAATACGATGGTTCCGTTGACCCGACGGAGTTCTTGCAGATATACACCACCGCCATCCAGGCGGCGGGCGGAGATGAGATGGTGATGGCGAACTACTTCCCCGTCGCCCTCAAGGCCCAGGCTCGCTCCTGGATGATGAACCTCCCTGAGGGGTCCATCTACTCATGGGAGAATCTTTGCCACCAGTTCGTGGCAAACTTCCAGGGCACCTTCCTTCGTGTTAACGCCAAAATTTGGTAAGGCCCTGTATCAGATTCGGTCAAGAGGACAGCTGCAGTCAACTAACAGAAATTGATCCAGAAGCGGGCCGAATCAGGGAAGGAGCCGTGAAGACCGCACGTGGCAGTTAATTACTATGTTTATTAGGCCAGGATTTATCTCTTTAGGAAACCTGACCCCGTGTTTAGTCAGGTCTTGTTAACATTTCTTCTGTAATTAGGAAACCTTATATCGTGTCCAATAAGGACTCATGTTAACTCGGGGTATAAATACGTATGCCCGGGTGCTGTGTAAATCTATCTACAGTCAGATCAATAAAATTTGGCGCATCGCCACCCCTTCGACGGGTTCTTGCTTCTCGAGCCGGGCTGCATCGGTTAAGTTCGACCTCCAGCGAGAGGGTAAGTCTCGTCACCCCAGCTACCTATCGCTAGGACTTCCTCTGTTAGGTCCGATATTCTAGTCGGTTTATGGTAGTCGGCTTACCACGATATACTTATTTTATCTATGGCTGCGTCAGTTCAGTTTGATCTCATAGGTTGATTAGGTATATTACATCACGCGTGCATAGATTGTATCGGCCAACTGGGTGTAACTTATCGACAGTTTGTGCTGCATCGGTTAGGTCCGACCTACTAAGCTGCCTCGATAAGTTATTCCTGCTAGGTCGATATTTTCTATGCAAGCGTCTTATCGGAATGTATAGCCAATAAGTTATCTCGTTTTATATCACAATCGCATTAGATTTATCGGCTTGTCGAGGTCCTGTTATTGTTACCAATCTGTGCTGCAACGGTTGGGTCCGATCTACTAGATTGATGATAATAACTTTACTCTTAGTAAGCCGATGGGTTTTATGCGATGTTTTATCGGAGTGCTTAGCCGATAAGTTATCTCTTAAACACAGCCGATTATATTGCTCGTTATGCATTTTTTTTGCCTGCATTATTGTTACGATCGGCTAAGGCCCAGCCGATTAGTTCACTATGCCGATTCGAGCACGAGCACAAATAGGTTCCCGGGCACGGGCTCAGGTAAGTTCCTGGGCATGATCAGCAGGCGAGGACCCGGGCGCGAGCATGATCGGCAGGCGAGGACCCGAACGCGAGCACGAGAAAGGGCTCAGGTACTGACGCGAGCAGCACCATCGCGGCGAAATCAGTAATTTTAATCATAATCGGCTGGAGTTTATTTAATCTACTTATTTATGCATCCTGCCTATTTGCTTTATAAGTTTACAGCCAATTTCTGGGCATCTCTTCAATGATCGGCTAGCTTAATATTTATTTATTATTATTAACATTTATTCATGCCATCATCGGCTTCCAGTCGATGTATAAGTGCTACAGTTTATATCGGCCATCGGCCGATGAGACGAGTCCAGATCGGCTTACAGCCGATTGGCTCATGAATCTGACATTTCTTTCCTTGTCAATTGCAGGGTCAAATTGACTGGCACGCCTACGAACCTCAAGAATTTAGGACCTGCACTGGAGTGAAGCAAATCTCCCAGGCCTTCACGTGTCACCAAGACGCCGAGCGGCCCCCGGCGGTTTTTCGGCGTCAACACGTTTTTGGCACGCCTGGTGGGACACGAAGTTTCAACACAAGTGTTAAACTTGGAATTTCAACATGGCCGGAAAAGACATCAAACCAGACAACAATGTGATTCTGGTCAATATAGAAGATTTGACAGACGAGCAAAGGCAGCTAGTCGAGCAGAATATGGCCAATTTTCAGAAGCTTTGCTTGGAGTCCTTCAGCATGACAAGGCAAGGGCCGATTCAGAAGACGCAGTTTCCAAAACCAGTTCTGGTTGGTGAATCGAGCCGCACACCACCTGAGAGTCCACCAATAAAGCCATTACAGGAGATGGTAAATGAAGCGGTGCATCACGCGCTCATTAATCAGTCCGGGATCTTGGTAAACACGCTTCATAATCTTATAAAGAAGACGGTGGATGGGTCAATTATTCAAGAACCTACTCGAGGTCCGGTTTACCTCCCACCAAAGATTGAGCCAAACCGAGGTGATTACAACATCAGTAGGGATGTACCGGAAAACCTGTTTACCCAGAACCAGGCTGGGGGGCAACAGGATATTCCTGCTGGATATCATCGATCTGCTTATTACGGGGGATATCAGCAGAATTACCCAGGTGGTTTTGTCGATTCAGGTAGTTATCAGAGGGATTACCCTAGACAGAATCGGCAGCCGACTCCACCTATACAGTATCAGCAGGACAACCCGAGGGAAGAAGATTTATCAACTAGGGTTGCGGAAATAGTGAGGGAGCAGTTTGGGATCAAGCCAAAGGAGCAGACCTTTATGTATCGGCGTCCATATCCCGAGTGGTTTGACAGAGTCCCATTGCCACACCGATATAGGGTCCCAGATTTCTCTAAGTTCTCAGGGCAAGACAGCACATCTACAGTAGAACATGTCAGCCGATTTCTAGCACAATGCGGAGAGGCATCGGCTGAGGAAGCTCTGAGAGTAAGGTTTTCCCCTTATCGCTATCAGGATCGGCTTTTACATGGTTTTCTTCATTGCCACCGAATTCAGTTCGGGGATGGGCCGATCTAGAGAAACAGTTTCATAAATACTTCTTTGCTGGAATCCATGAGATGAGACTGATAGATTTAACATCGGTTAGACAGAGACCAGATGAAACAGTACCGGAGTATATTCAGAGGTTCCGGGACGTTAGAAACCGATGTTATAGCTTGAATCTGAGTGACGGACATCTGGCCGACTTAGCTTTCCAAGGTCTTTTAGCGCCAATCAAAGAGAGGTTTTCATCACAGGAGTTCGAGTCCTTGGCGCACCTGGTACAAAAGGTATCGGCTCATGAAAGCCGGTTTCAGGAGGCGAAAAAGGAAAAATACCAGAAAAGGGTTACTCAGGTTCAGATTTATTCATCGGACTCAGACGATGAGGGATCCGATGCTGAAGTTGGATTGGCGGAGTGGGCTAGGAACAAAAAACCAGTATCATGCCCATGGGTCAAGGATATCGGTAAGGAAGAACGGTATGACTTTGACATCAATAAAGCCGATAAAATCTTCGACCTGCTATTACAAGAGAAACAGATATAGCTACCACCAAATCACGTAATTCCATCAGCCGAAGAACTGAAGAAGAAGAAATATTGCAAGTGGCACAATGCTATATCGCATCATACCAACGAGTGCAAAGTTTTTCGGCAACAAATCCAGTCGGCTGTCGAACAAGGAAGAATTAAGTTCGAAGACAAGAAGCCGATGAAGATCGATGGATATCCGTTCCCTGTAAACATGGTTCATGCGGGATCGTCATCAAAGAACCAGACCGATGAAGGAAGGCATCAAGGGTATAGATCTCGGGTTACTTCATCGGACATGATAAAGAAATATGCGAAGCGCGAGGAACAGCGGATTGAGTCGGACAGGGAAAAATTTAATCCGCATTGGACTTGTCCGTTCTTCCGATTCTGTTGGGATCAAGGGATGAGGTTGCCGTCAATTGAAGATTGCCCTGAATGTAATAATCTGCAGCCTCGGCAGGATTAGCAGGAGAGGTTTTCTCGGGATCGGCCGCTTGGAAAGAGGACATCGGTTCATAGCCGATTAGGGCCGATCCATGAAGAGTTCTTTGAGGAGGATGAAGAAGAAATACATGAAAGACAAGTCCAGAATCCTCAATGGAGCCCTAGTGGGATATTCACGAAGAATCAGAAGAGAAGGGCACAACGGCTACGACACCGAGAGCAACAAGAAGAACAGAAGCAAGATCAGGAAGAGTCCGATCATCGTCACAAGAGAACCAAACAAGTATGGCGCGTAAAGAAAAAGGACGATGAGGCCGATCAATCGGCTCCAGTAGATATGGTGTTCTTTTTGCCTCGAGAGTATAAAGCACTTTCATCAGATGAAGAAGG
Source organism: Oryza meyeriana var. granulata (assembly GCA_003991445.1). Lineage (NCBI taxonomy): Eukaryota > Viridiplantae > Streptophyta > Magnoliopsida > Poales > Poaceae > Oryza > Oryza meyeriana. Next base: position 100,751 of record RYFJ01002873.1, read on the forward strand.
CAATGAGGAGGTTTTTGCTCAACTAACGTTGCAACCTGATCGAGCTATATTTGATAAACCTGAAGAGTCAGAGCATCGGCACCTAAAGCCATTATATATCAAGGGCTATGTAAATGGGAAGCCGATGACAAAGATGCTGGTTGATGGGGGAGCAGCAGTTAATCTCATGCCTCTTGCTACGTTTTGGAAATTGGGAAAGGCTGCCGAAGATCTGATAAAGACAAATATGGTGTTAAAAGATTTCGGTGGGGACTCATCAGAGGCGAAAGGCGTATTCAACGTGGAGTTGACTGTGGGAAATAAGACATTGCCTACCACGTTTTTCGTCATTGACGGAAAGGGATCGTATAGCTTACTTCTCGGCAGGGACTGGATTCACGTGAACTGTTGTGTGCCCTCGACAATGCATCAATGTTTGATACAATGGCAAGGAGATCAGGTCGAGGTAGTTCTAGCAGATCGATCAACCAACATTGCAATGACCGATTTGCCAGTCTGGGAAGCCGATGGTGTTGATTGCCTATCCGGGAAAATATGGGAAGGAGACTATCTCAAGGTCACCAGTCAAGGAATACAGCCGATTCAGCAAGTCGGCTCTGAATTGTTGCTCTGATGGGCTCTATTGAAGACTTAGAGGGGAAGCTGGGGCAAGGATTCACGTCGGCCGATGACTTAGAGGAGATTGACATAGGACCAGGAGATAAGCCGAGGCCGACGTATATAAGCAAAAAATTATGTCCTGAACTTCGGGAAGAATTGATAACACTGCTGAAGGAGTATCGGGAATGTTTCGCTTGGGAGTACCATGAGATGCCAGGATTAAGCCGATCGATTGTTGAACATCGGCTGCCCATTAAACCAGGATATCGGCCGTTCAAACAGGCTCCAAGGAGATTCAAGGCAGAGATGTATGAGCCAATCAAAGCGGAAATCACAAGGTTGTATGATGCCAAATTTATAAGGCCATGCCGATATGCTGAGTGGGTTTCTAATATCGTCCCGGTGGAGAAGAAAAATGGAAAATTGAGGATATGTATTGATTTCCGGGATCTGAACAAAGCTACCCCCAAGGATGAATACCCGATGCCGATAGCGGATTTATTGGTGGACGCAGCATCAGGCCACAAAATTATCAGCTTCATGGACGGCAATGCAGGATACAATCAGATTTTTATGGCTGAGGAAGATATACATAAGACCGCGTTTCGGTGTCCTGGAGCTATCGGCTTGTATGAGTGGGTAGTAATGACTTTTGGATTAAAAAGTGCCGGTGCGACTTATCAGAGAGCGATGAACTATATATTTCATGATCTCATCGGCTTGCTGGTAGAGATTTACATTGATGATGTGGTGGTCAAGTCTAAAAGTGAGGAGAACCATATAGCTGATTTACCAAAAGTGCTGGAGAGGGCCAAGAAATACGGACTAAGGATGAATCCCAATAAGTGCGCTTTTGGTGTATCGGCTGGGCAGTTTTTGGGTTTTATGGTTCATGAACGAGGGATTGAAGTCAGTCAACGAAGCATCAGAGCCATCAGGACCACGGAACCACCAAGCAGTAAGACAGAGTTGCAGTCATTGATCGGCAAGGTTAATTTTGTGAGGAGATTTATATCAAATTTGTCAGGGAGAATTGAGTCTTTTACTCCGTTATTGAAATTGAAAGCCGATCAAGAGTTTGTGTGGGGGGCAACGCAGCAGAAGGCATTTGATGAGATCAAGAATTATCTGAGTTCCCCACCTATTTTAATTCCGCCGCAGAGAGGAGTGCCGTTCAGGTTGTATTTATCAACCGATGAGAAATCCATCGGGTCTGTTTTAATACAAGAATTCGAGGGAAAAGAGCGAGTTGTGTTTTATCTGAGCAGAAGGCTTTTGGATGCTGAAACGAGATATCCTGCGGTGGAGAAATTATGCCTGTGTTTATATTTCTCATGTACAAAGTTGAGGCATTATATCCTATCGGCTGAGTGTACAGTAGTTTGCAAGGCCGATGTGGTTAAATATATGTTATCGGCTCCAGTCTTGAGAGGACGAGTTGGTAAATGGATTTTTGCTTTGACAGAGTTTGACTTGAGATATGAATCGGCTAAGGCAATCAAAGGACAGGCAGTGGCCGATTTCATTGTACAACACAGAGGGGCTCACGTGGATTGTGTGGAACCGATCCCATGGACTTTGTTTTTTGATGGATCGGTTTGCAAACATGGATCTGGTATCGGCTTGGTTATTATATCGCCTCGGGGGGCAAGTTTTGACTTTGCATTCACAATTAAACCTTATCGGACTAACAATCAAGCGGAATACGAGGCGGTATTAAAAGGATTACAACTTTTAAAGGAGATCGGAGCCGATATTATAGAGATTGTTGGCGATTCTTTGTTGGTGATCAAGCAGTTGTCTGGGGAATATGAGTGCAGGGATGATGTTTTGAGATCGTATTATGAGGAATGTACAGATTTGTTAAAGGATTTCAAGATGGTGTCAATAAATCATATTCCTAGGGAGCAGAACTTGGAGGCCAATGATCTTGCACAGGCTGCTTCTGGTTATCAACTGAATAGGCAAGTTGAGGTTGAGATAGCCGATAACGATGTACAAGACGTGGCTGATGACTGGAGACAGGAAATAGTTGATTATTTGCAAAATCCGTCACAATCGATTTCCAGGAAAATTAGGTATAAAGCTACTAAGTATGTGTTGCTTGATGGGGAACTGTATTATCGGACTTTTGAGGGAGTTCTTCTTAGGTGCCTGAATCTAGAAGAAGCCAAAGTGGTTATGTGCGAGGTGCATGAGGGCGTCTGTGGGACTCATCAATCAGCTCATAAGATGAAGTGGTTGCTGAGAAGAGTAGGATATTTTTGGCCGACAATGTTGGAAGATTGCTTCAAGTACTATAAAGGATGTCAAGATTGTCAGAAGTTTGGAAATGTGCAACGAGCACCAGCATCGGCTATGAATCCTATCATCAAACCGTGGCCGTTCAGAGGATGGGGAATTGATATGATCGGCCAGGTTTTTCCTCCATCAAGTAAGGGGCACAAGTTCATATTGGCTGCAACAGATTATTTTACCAAGTGGGTAGAGGCTATTCCTTTGAAGAAGGTTACGTCCAAGGAAGTGATCGAGTTTGTAAAGGAGCATATAATTTATCGGTTTGGAATTCCTCAGACGATAACTACTGATCAGGGATCTGTTTTCGTGTCCGATGAGTTTCAACAGTTTGCTGCCAGTATGGGGATCAAGTTATTAAATTCATCGCCTTATTATGCTCAGGCTAATGGACAGGCAGAAGCCTCTAATAAGAGTTTGATCAAATTGATTAAGCGGAAGATTGATGAGCAACCGCGGCGATGGCATACTACCTTAGCCGATTCGTTATGGGCCTATCGGATGGCATGTCATGGATCTACTCGGGTGCCACCGTATCAATTAGTATATGGACATGAGGCAGTTTTACCTTGGGAAACTAACATCGGCTCTAGGAGAATTTCTTTGCAGAATCAGTTGACAGCCGATGATTATTATAATTTGATGACAGATGAACTTGAAGATTTGGCTCAGAATCGGTTAAGGGCACTAGAAAGGATTAAGGAAAATAAAGCTAGAGCGGCTAGACATTATAATAAAAGGGTGATGAGTAAATCGTTTGCTGAAGGAGATCTTGTGTGGAAGTTGATTCTGCCGATCGGGTCCAGAGATAGCAGATTCGGGAAATGGTCGCCTAATTGGGAAGGGCCCTATCGGATTAATCGCTGCGTGCCTGGTAATGCATACATATTAGAGGATCTCGAGGGGATGGAATTCGCTAAAGCGCTTAATGGGAAATATCTCAAGAAATATTATCCTAGCGTTTGGATCAACTCTTAAATCGGTTAGGTGCAGCCGATTTAAAATAGTTTAGGACAAAAGCCGATACTGTTACATCGCCTAAAGATAGCCGATATCGATTGATATCGCCTTTAGATCAAACGAATAAAAATATTATCAAGATTGAAAGGAATGGACAATAGAGCTGATCAGATTATATGATAGCACAAGGTTAATCGGCATGTTCCAGGGAACCATCAGTTATAAATGTTTAAAGATTTACAAGAATTTTTGGATCGTTTCAATCGCGCGCAGGCGGATCTGGTCGATCTCATTGATAGCCCGGATGTCATCTTCATCGGAACCCGGGATAGTCTTCAAAGTCTTGCGCCGATGAATGACTTGACGCACCGTTGCTGCCACCTTAGCCTCTTGGTCTTGGATAGCTTGCGTTAGGCCGATGAGCTGGGATTCTGTTGCTGCGAGATCCTTGCGAACTTTTTCGAGTTCTACCAGCAAATCGGCCTCCTTTCTCCTTAGTTGATCCACCTTGGATTGAAGCTCTTGGGGGGCAGCTGCTATATCATCGAGTTTTTTCTTCTCTATTTGGGCTGACAGCCGATCGGCTTGGATACCTTCGGTTATTTTCTTTTGGTCAGCACGATCGGCTATGCGCTGTCTAAGCTTGATAAGTTTAAATCTGTGAGACTCCAGGTATGCTGCGGGAGTTAGTGCGTCGATGAGTTCTTCGGGCAAATAATGTTCAATATCCGCAAGTCTTGCCCGAATCGACCCACAATCTTTCACTAGCGCGTCGATTGGATTTTCTAGCCGACTGGTGATGCTCGTTAAGAACTCGCGCACATCGGCTAGAAAGGACGGTTTGGTCGCTGCGCTGGTGGCTGTAGATTCTTCTACCTCTAAGTACTTGCCGATGTCAAAGGAGAACAAATCGGCTAAGGACTGCAAAATTGACATCGGTGAAAGAATCAGTGAGGAGTTCAAAAAAACAAGGTATGGATAGAGATTACCTAAGGTAAGGCATCGGCAGCTTGGATGACATCGGCTTCAGGGAGTTGAGTAGGTTGTTCTTCGGAGGGGCCGATGTCAGCCGATGGAATAGGAACAGTCTCATTGACGGCTGGGGGACTTGGTGCTGAGAGTGGGGCAGTTGGAGAAGCCATCGGCTCAGTGCTTGGAGGGATATCGGAGGAGCGTTGAGGTTCTGGAGCCGATGACTTGAGCTGAAAAGCAAACTAGTAAGATGAATGAGCAAGAGGGGGATAATGTCAAGACTTGATTGAGGTGATTGAGCACCGCTTGGCCGTCCGCCCGGGCTCGCGCCCCGTTCGGCAGAAGGTACGACGACAAGCCCCGAAGCGCCAAGCCTTCGTCTGCGAGGAGATCGACAAACTTCTCGCTACCGGCTTCATCCGCGAAGTCGTCCACTCGGAGTGGCTGGCCAACCCAGTCGTCGTCCCTAAATCCAACGGAAAGCTGCGAATGTGTATAGACTACACCGACCTCAACAAGGCTTGCCCCAAAGATCCATTCCCTCTGCCGCGCATAGACCAGATAGTCGACTCCACCGCCGGGTGCGACCTCTTGTGTTTTCTTGACGCTTATGCAGGTTACCATCAGATCCGCATGGCAGAGGAGGATGAGGAAAAAACCTCTTTCATTACCCCCCAGGGGGCCTTTTGTTATATGCGCATGCCTTTTGGATTGAAAAATGCTTGTTCAACATTCCAGCGTGCTGTCCGTGTAACATTCGAATCGCAGCTAGGTCGCAATATGGAGGCCTATGTCGACGATTTGGTCCTGAAGTCGCGCGACTGCGCCACTCTGTCCATGACTTGGCCGAGACGTTCAGCAACCTTCGTTGCACGAGGATGAAGCTGAACCCGGACAAGTGCGTCTTCGGGGTCATGGCCGGCAAGCTCCTCGGGTTCCTCGTGTCGAGCCACGGCATTGAGGCGAACCCGGAGAAGATAGCGGCAATCGACCGCATGCGCCCCCCGACAAAGTTCCGGGAGGCCCAGAAGCTGACCCGATGCGTGGCCGCGCTAGGTCGCTTCATCTCTAGGCTCGGGGAGCGCGCCCTCCCCCTGTTCAAACTTCTCAAGAAAACCGGGCAGTTCACCTGGACCGGCGAGGCCGAACAAGCCCTTGACGAGCTCAAGAGGTACCTGACTACGCCCCCTGTCCTCGTGGCACCGGCACCAGAGGAGCCCTTGTTGCTCTACATCGCGGCAACCCCGCAGGTGGTGAGCACGGCGCTCGTCGTCGAGCGCCCCTTACCAGACGGGGCGCGAGTACCCGGACCGCATCGCCTTGGTAAGAGCAGGTCTGGGGAAGTCGCCCCGATACATCCCACATCCAAGCCCGGGCCGCTGGATCCCGGCACATATCAAACTACATTTCAGTCCGGGGCCCCCAGGTCCCAGGCACATATTCGAGCCGGGGCACAGGTTCCTGGGACCATGTCCTGGAATCCGCTCCTCGAGCCCGACACCGCGGAGCCCGAACCAGAGCAGCCTCGCCAAGGCGAGTGCGGGCCTAGGAACGTGGCGCCCGGAATAACCTCAACATTATCACAACCAGATGGGGCGCAAGTACCCGGACAGCATCGCCTTGGCGAGAGCAGGTCTGGGGAAGTCGTCCCGACACATCCCATATCCATGCCCGGGCCCCTGGATCCCGGCACATACCACACCGCATTCCAGCCGGGGCCCTCGGGCCCCGGGTCTACATGTCCTCCTGGCCACGAGAGCTTGCTCCCTTCCGGGGGAGTTGAGCCCAGGCCACCGGCCCCCGTCGGGCTGAGATCGGGGAACACGCAGCAGAGGCCGGTGTACTTTGTCAGCGAGGTACTCCGCGACGCCAAATCACGCTATCCCCAGGCACAGAAGATGCTCTACACGGTTCTCATTGCGTCCAGGAAGCTTCGCCACTACTTCCAGGCGCACAAGGTATCGGTGGTCACCTCCTTCCCCCTCGGGCAGATACTGCATAACCGGGAGGGGACGGGTCGCGTTGCCAAGTGGGCGGTCGAGCTCGCCGAGTTCGACCTCCATTTTCAGGCGCGCCAGGCCATTAAAAGCCAAGTCCTGGCGGATTTTCTAGGAGAATGGACGCCGGGGCCCAAGCCGGATCCTGTGCTTGACGCCGGACCCCCGGCCCCTGAGCTGGCTCCCGATCTACGCCTTTGCTGGACGATGAACTTTGACGGCTCCTGCGCCAGGCGGGCCTCTCTCCCTAGCGCCGGAGCCGGGGTCGTCCTCGTGTCACCCACCGGGGATGAGTTCCGCTTCGTCGTCCACCTCAACTTTGGAGCCACCAACAACATGGCCAAATAAGAGGGCCTTCTCGCCGGCCTCCGGGCCACGATCGCCCTCGGGGTGCGACGGTTGTGCGCCCAAGGCGACTCCGAGCTCGTCATCAACCAGGTGTCCAGGGAGTACCAGACTCTGGACCCCCAACTAGCCGCGTATGTGGACGAACTGCGGAGGCTCGAGCGCCGCTTCGACGACCTCAGGCTGCGTTACGTCCCTCGCACTCGCAACCTCGCCGCCGACAAACTCTCAAGGCTGGCTTCCTCACGGGCGCCGGTTCCCTTGGGGGTGTTCCAGGAAGCCCTCGAAGCCCCCTCGGCACGCTCACCCCGGACCTTGGGGACCGCCCCCGAGCCCGGGTCCGAGCCAGATACACGCTCCCTGCCTCAGGATTCGTTCCTCGTGGCCGCGTCCAGCGCGCCTTCCTGGATGCAGGAAATCCGGGCCTATCTACTCCGAGCGCATTTCCCCAAAGATGATGCGGAAGCAGAAAGGATCGCTCGCTTGTCCAAGCGCTACGTCATGGTAGAAGGGGACCTCTACCGGCGTGGCGCCAACGGTGTCCTGCTCAAGTGCATCCCGCGTGACTCCGGCGTCGAGATCCTCGTCGACATCCACGAAGGGGAATGTGGCAGTCACGCCGTATTTCGATCCCTGGTCGGTAAGGCTTTCCGGCAAGGATTTTATTGGCCTACAGCTTTGCAGGACGCGTTCGACCTCGTCCAGCGCTTCCGCGCGTGCCAGTTTCATGCCAAACAGAGCCACCAGCCGGCACAAGCACTCCAGGTGATCCCCCTGTCTTGGCCCTTCGCGGTCTGGGGGCTCGATATCCTCGGCCCCTTCCCCCGGGTTATCGGCATCTGTATGTCGCCATCGACAAGTTCACGAAGTGGCCGGAGGCGTTCCCCGTAATCGACATCGACAAGCATTCAGCGCTCAAGTTCATCCGGGGAATCACCAGCCGCTTCGGAATCCCCAACCGCATTATCACCGACAACGGCACGCAGTTTACTAGCGAGCTCTTCGGCGAATACTGCTCCGATGTCGACATCAAGCTCTGCTTCGCCTCCCCTGCCCACCCTGCCAGCAATGGGCAGGCCGAGTGAGCGAACGCCGAGATCCTGCACGGCCTAAAGACAAGGTCCTACAACGACCTCAAGAAACACGGCGTCAAGTGGATCGATGAGCTCCCAGCGGTCTTGTGGGCGAATCGTACCACACCAAGCCGGGCGACCGGGGAGACCCCGTTCTTCCTGGTGTACGGGGCCGAGGCCGTTCTGCCGTCAGAGCTCACCTTCGGCTCCCCCCGGGTGCAGCGCTACAGCGACGACGTCGACCATGACAACATGCAGCTCGACAACCTTGACTTCCTCGAGGAACGGAGACGGCGCGCCTCGCTCCGAGTCGCCCGTTACCAGCAGAGCCTTAAGCGTTATCACCAGCGTAAGGTCCGGGCCCGATCACTCCAGGTCGGGGACCTAGTCCTCCGCCGTGTCCTCACACGTGCCGGAAAGAATAAACTTTCCCCCATGTGGGAAGGCCCCTTCCTGGTGATCGGTGTCTCCCGGCCGGGCTCGGTAAGATTGGGCCAGGAAGATGGGACCCCACTTCCCAATCCCTGGAACATCGAGCACCTTCGCAAGTTTTATCCGTAAACATATCCTGTAAGTCGCGGGGAGCTCGGGCCAGCGTCGGTTTCCTCCAAAACTCAACGCTGGCCGGGGGCCCCCAAATGTATACACTTTACATAAGCAGCATTTTTAATATCCTTCCAGGCCCTGTCCTTTTCGTCTTTTTCCGTGTGTTGCGTCGTGGCAGTCTCACCCCGTGGAGGCATAATCGGGCCGCGCCTGTGCAGCGGCCGGATTTTGCGCATTATCATCAGTCCCCTACCAACGAGCTACCGTATCCCCTCCTGCTAAACCCTGGACGCTATCCAAGCCCCGGCTTGCGGTGCCCCGCCTGGTTGGCTTGGGGCTCGGTTTTTTCCGGAGGTAGGGGGTGAAATGCTTATGCGTGATCTTTTCCACCGCACGGTCGCGACCACGAGGACGCCTTCGGGAGGTGGTCGATGCCACGATTCTGTTAACACCAAAATTTGGCACGGTTCGCGTCGGACTCGGTTAAGGAAAGAAGTGATATCAGCCGTTGGGAGCTAATCCAGAAGAAGCCGGATTCGGGAAGGAATCGTGAAGACCACGCTATGGCAGTTAATTACCTTATCTATAAATTAGGTAGTTTTGATAATTTTTCGGAAAACCTGATCTCGTATCTGATCAGGGCTTGTTAGTTTTCCTTTTATAGATAGGAAGTTGTGTGCCGTGTCCTATAAGGACTCATGTAACTCGGGGTATAAATACGTATGCCCGGGGACCTTGTAAACTATCCACACAGATCAATACAATTTCGGTGCATCGCCACCCTTTCGACAGGTTCTTGCTTCTCAAGCGGGGCTGCATCGGTTAGGCCCGAACTCCTGCGAGAGGGTAAGACTCGTCACCCCTTACCCAGGTGTATCTGCCCTGTCTACGGCTGCATCGGTTCGGTCCGACCTCTTAGGCCGATCAGGTATACCACATCACGCGTGCGTAGATCTTATCAGCTTACTGGGGGCGATTTATCATCAGTTCGTGCTGCATCGGTTGGGTCCGACCTACTGAGCTGCCAGCGATAAATCGTTCCTGCTAGGTTGATGGTTTTTGCGCAAGTGTCTTATCGGAATGTATAGCCGATAAGTTATCTTATTACATCACAGTTGCATTAGGTTTATCGGCTTGTTGAGGTTCCTTTACTATTATCGATCTGTGCTGCATCAGTTAGGTCTGAACTACTAGATCGATAATAATAGATTTATCCTTGTCGAGCCGATCGGTGTATATGCGACATTCTATCGGAGTGCTTAGCCGATAGGTTATCTTTTTATAAAGCCGACTGTATTATCCTTACTGTTTTGGTCATCTATATTATCATCGGTTTTCTAGCCGATGCACATGTGTTTCCTTGGCAGTCGGCTAGCTTACTATTCTGCCTATCTATTTTATCATCGGCTTCTAGCCGATGCACATGTTATACTGATAGCTTATCTATTTGCTTATAGCGTTATCGGTTTCCTAGCCGATACACAGGTGCCATCGGCCATCGGCTACAAGGAGCCTACATCAGTCCGTATCGGCCGATAGCCGATGTGCAATTGCTACTCACCTGGGCACGAGCACAAGCGAGGGCACGGGCACGAGACCTGGGCGCGGACAGCTGGGGCCCGGACAAAGTTTTATCATCGGCTTTCAGCCGATGCTCAAACATTCCTTCGGCAATCGGCTAGCAGGATTCTTATTGGCCGATTGAATCCCTGAGCTAATATTCTCCTTGTCAATTGCGGGGTCAAATTGACTGGCACGCCTACGAACCTCAAATATTTTAGGACCTGCACTGGAGCTAAGCAGATCTCCCAGGCCTTCGCGTGTCTCTAGGCGCCGAACTAGATCGCCAACACGTTTTTGGCACACCCGGCGGTTTTTGGCGTCAACACGTTTTTGGCACGCCCAGTGGGACCCGATCTTCAGATCATCACAGTATATCCTATCGGCTGAATCAACACGTTTTTGACCCGGTGGGACACAGAACTTCAACATGGCTGTCACAATGGAAGATTTGACCAAAGAACAAAGACAACAAGTGGAGCAGAACATCGTGGAGTTTCAGAAGCTTTGTCTACAATCCTTCGGCATGACAGATCAAGGGCCGATTCAAAAATTACAGTTTCCAAAGCCTGTTCTTATTGACGAATCGAGCCATATATCACCTACAAGTTCACAGAAGCCGATCCAAGACATGTTTAATAAAGCAGTTCATCATGCGTTGACCGATCAATCTGGGATATTGGTGAACACATTACAGAGCTTGATCCAGAAGGCAGTGGAGCCGATTCAAATACCCGGGGGGCAACAAGATGGGATTCCTCAAGGATATCAAACTGCGTACTATGGGGGGCATCAACAGAGTTATCCAGAAGCTGTTCCTGAGTACAATTATCCGAGGGAATATCAGAATCAGAATCGGCTATCAACTCCACCTCTGCGTTATTACGGTGAAGATCCAAAAGAAGATTTATCAGCAAGAGTCACAGAGGTGATAAGAGAGCAATTCGGTCTAAGACCGAAGGAGGAAATGTTTATGTATCGGCCTCCATATCCAGATTGGTTTGATAGAGCTCCGTTGCCGCGCCGATACAGAGTACCAGACTTCTCCAAATTCTCAGGGCAAGATGATGTATCTACAGTGGAACATGTCAACCGATTCTTGGCTCAATGTGGAGACGCATCGGCTGTAGAAGCTTTGAGAGTTAGACTCTTCCCGTTATCATTATCCGGATCGGCATTTACATGGTTTTCTTCATTGCCACCTAACTCAGTTCGAGGTTGGGCCGATCTGGAAAAGCAATTCCACAAGTATTTCTTTATGGGGAGTCAGGAGATGAGTTTGATAGACTTAACATCGGTAATACAGAAGCCGGAGGAATCAGTCGCAGAATATATCCAGCGGTTTCGTGATGTTAGAAGCCGATGTTATAGTTTAAGTCTGGATGATGCACAACTGGCCGAGTTAGCATTCCAAGGGTTGGTGGCACCGATCAAGGAAAGATTTTCATCAGAAGATTTCAAGAGCCTAGCACACCTAGTACAAAAGGTATCGGCTCATGAAAGCCGATTTCAAGAGGCCAGGAAAGAATATTGAGGCCCAAACAGAAGAATTTCGAAGTTTGATAACAAACTCCGAAATTGGGGGGCATGTGTTAACGCCAAAATTTGGCACGGTTCGCATCGGACTTGGTTAAGGAAAGAAGTGATATCAGCCGTTGGGAGCTAATCCAGAAGAAGCCGGATTCGGGAAGGAATCGTGAAGACCACGCTATGGCAGTTAATTACCTTATCTATAAATTAGGTAGTTTTGATAATTTTTAGGAAAACCTGATCTCATATCCGATCAGGGCTTGTTAGTTTTCCTTTTATAGATAGGAAGTTGTGTGCCGTGTCCTATAAGGACTCATGTAACTCGGGGTATAAATACGTATGCCCGGGGACCTTGTAAACTATCCACACAGATCAATACAATTTCGGCGCATCGCCACCCTTTCGACGGGTTCTTGCTTCTCGAGCGGGGCTGCATCGGTTAGGTCCGAACTCCTGCGAGAGGGTAAGACTCGTCACCCGTTACCCAGGTGTATCTGCCCTGTCTACGGCTGCATCGGTTCGGTCCGACCTCTTAGGCCGATCAGGTATACCACATCACGCGTGCGTAGATCTTATCAGCTTACTGGGGGCGATTTATCATCAGTTCATGCTGCATCAGTTGGGTCCGACCTACTGAGCTGCCAGCGATAAATCGTTCCTGCTAGGTTGATGGTTTTTGCGCAAGTGTCTTATCGGAATGTATAGCCGATAAGTTATCTTATTACATCACAGTTGCATTAGGTCTATCGGCTTGTTGAGGTTCCCTTATTATTATTAATCTGTGCTGCATCAGTTAGGTTTGAACTACTAGATTGATAATAATAGATTTATCCTTATCGAGCCGATCGGTGTATATGCGACGTTCTATCGGAGTGCTTAGCCGATAGGTTATCTTTTTATAAAGCCGACTGTATTATCTTTACTATTTCGGTCATCTATATTATCATTGGTTTTCTAGCCGATGCACATGTGTTTCCTTGGCAGTCGGCTAGCTTACTATTCTGCCTATCTATTTTATCATCGGCTTCTAGCCGATGCACATGTTATACTGATAGCTTATCTATTTGCTTATAGCGTTATCGGTTTCCTAGCCGATACACAGGTGCCATCGGCCATCGGCTACAAGGAGCCTACATCAGTCCGTATCGGCCGATAGCCGATGTGCAATTGCTGCTCACCTGGGCACGAGCACAAGCGAGGGCATGGGCACGAGACCTGGGCGCGGACAGCTGGGGCCCGGACAAAGTTTTATCATCGGCTTTCAGCCGATGCTCAAACATTCCTTCGGCAATCGGCTAGCAGGATTCTTATTGGTCGATTGAATCCCTGAGCTAATATTCTCCTTGTCAATTGCGGGGTCAAATTGACTGGCACGCCTACGAACCTCAAATATTTTAGGACCTGCACTGGAGCTAAGCAGATCTCCCAGGCCTTCGCGTGTCTCTAGGCGCTGAACCAGATCGCCAACACGTTTTTGGCACACCCGGCGGTTTTTGGCGTCAACAGATTCGTAGCATGGAGTGGACGAGGGAACGAGCCAAATACTCTCACAATTCATCGTGTGCAGATTAGACCAATTCCCGGCAGGATCAGGCAGCCTCCCGCGAGGGGGGAACGGAGTTCGGACCGTCCCCTTGGGAATCGGACAGTCCGATTGCCTACGGTCGGATTGACCTAACCGTCACCATAAATCGGACCGTCCACTTGGGAACCAGACCATCCGTTTGCCTACGCTCGGACCGTCCCCTCAACAATTGGACAGTCCGGACTGCCCCGATCGAGACTTAACCGCCCCAGGCACCGAATTCCCGGGGCGAGAAGGCTGCGCCGGGCCCTAGAGGGGGGGGGCTTAAGCGCTGCGAGTGATCACGGCTGACGGCGCTCGGATTCGGACGACACCCGGAGATCGGCGTTCCCGGGCCCGGAATACCAAAACGAACAACAACAAATATTGAGCCTTCAGGGCACGAAGGCCCGAACAACACAATAAGCAAAGGTACAAAAATATAAACATGATTATATACGTATACAAATATCTCTCTTTGTACAAGACAGGCAAAATCGGAGCGCAAGCACGAGCGAGGCCCGGAGATGTTGTCGCACGGGGGGAGGTCACCGGTGTACTTCAGACCGGACCCGGGCGGCGTCAGAAGGGGGCGCTCGGGGGCGTGGAGGGCCCCCAGGCCCCGAAGGCGGCCACGGATAGTGTCAGAAGGAAATCGACGCCTCCCTCGGACTTCTCGTCAGGCATCGGCTCCACAAGGTGCTCGCCGCGGTCGAGGAACCCTGCTGCGGGGCAGCGGCTCGGCCACAGCTTTCTCACGCGCGGCGACCTCACACCCCCGAGACGTGAGCCCAGCCTCTTGGACCCGGACGCATTCCTCCCGGGAGAACGTTTCCTATTTTCTGTGCCTCCATCTCAGACCAGGCGTGGGAGGCCTCGTCGGCGGCAGATCCGGTGGCGGCCTACGATTGGACGACGCGCCTCTGTGCTGCCGCGATCTCCGGCTAACGGATGGTCCGATCCCTCGGTGGACGGTCCGAGCGCAGGGGTTTGGACTGTCCGATCCTTAGGCGGATGGTCCGAATCAGGCCCTCCGGTCCCGGGCACATATCGGTTCCCGGACAGCACCGCCTTCGCGAGAGTGGTCCGGGGAAGTCATTGCGATTCATTCCATCTTCCGGCTCGGGCCCCCGATTTTCGGGCACATATCCGCCGCGTTCATCCCGGGGCCTCCGAGTCCCGGGCCCACATCTGACCCAGGCCAACAAGTCCGGAGTGCGCAGCATGTCACCAAGCTCCATCACCTCGTGGCAAACCAGGTGGGCTCCACGTCCCCCTCATTTCTTCAAGACATGGCCCTATTCCTGCCCGCGGCGGATCACGGCTGAACAACAGAGCCAGGGGCCACTGTCGGCGAAACGGGACTGGGGGTCCCATGGATCCCGGGGTCTCATGGGTCTTCTACCACGTCGGCTACTCCGGGGCCCACATTCTGCACAATTGGCGGCCGGCTACGGCCGGCTCTCCCGCTAAGTGCCCGGGGCCCGAGCGCTGTCCGGGCCAGGGTGCGCCACCCGTGCCCAGGTGCGTCTTTCCCGGGCCCGGGAGCGCTTCCCCGGGTGCGCCACCCCATGCCCGGGTGCGCCTCGCCCGGGTGCGCCACTCCGTGCCCGGGTGCGCCTGCCCGGGTGCGTCTTCCTCGGGCTCGTGTTCCAAGGACATTCCCCGGCCCCGGGACCCACACGCACGGTCCCGGGGCGCGTTCCCTGGGAGCGCACCAGCTCCCCAACTACCCGCATTAATGGCGAGACGACGGGGCGCCTCCTGCCTGTCTCCTGACAGAGAGCGGAGCCATACGCTGTCACATCTCCATAATCTGGTCGCCCGCAGCAGCCGAGCAGCAAGACCACCAGACATGCTCTGCCACAGCCGCCCGCGGCAGCCAAGCGGTAAGACGACCGGATGTGCTCTGCACAGCCGCCCGTAGCGGAGCGAGGTGCCGACAAAACGTGCAGCACAGACCCTAGCATGGCGACAGCGAACCAGCTCCAGCCGCCCGCAGCAGCCGAGCAAGCGGTGACTAGACGTCCCTCCGGCGCAGCGTGGCAGGCGGCCGCGTGCGTGCGACAGAGACGAATGGTAGCTAGCTTCCTCTAAGCATGATTACCAGGCACTGTGGACTCCCTTTGGCGATAAAAGGAGGATCCATGCCCGGCTGAAAGAAAAGGAAAAAGCTTCAGGATTAGCAGCGACTAAGGGCTCTCTGGCTAGGACCCGCTCTCTAGCTCACACTCTCGCTACTGTTCGTCTTCCTCAGCTCCGGCCGCGAGCCGAGTTCACCTTGTAACACAGCGACCCATATTCATTTCTCCCAGAAAGCCAAACACACAGGAGTAGGGTATTACGCCTCCGTGCGGCCCGAACCTGTCTACGCCTCCTGTCTCTCTTTTGTGCCATCGTTGGGATTCGGACGGTCCGAACTCCGCTATCTCTCAGCCCGGGCCCCCGGCTCCCAAGCATTGATTGATTCATTCTTCCACCGGACGCCGCATTCGCCTGAGAACCACTCCCCTGGCCGAACCTCAAAGGGGGGTCACCAGACTTCCCGCCGTCGGAGTTTCATCCTTCGACACATATGAAACAAACCGTACAGTCTATCGTCTAAAAAAACTATTCAGCCTATCATCATATAGTAGTTGTTTTCAGGGAAAAATAAAAATACTATAGTATTTATTTTCAGGGAAAAATAAAGGAGAATATATCCTATAGATTTAATCTTTTCGTACGCACACCGTATATCAAATAACAAATATCACAAAAATTTCTAGAAAAATTTGTACATGTACTTTCAATAGTATTACACCTTCAAATTCATTATATTTTAGTTGTAAAAAAAATCTAACAGTTTTAAGAGTATAAATTTGAATTTGAAGATAAGACTTTATATATAGGTATAGTATTATTGGAAGTACATGTATAATTTTTTTTAGAATTTTTATGATATTTGTTAGTTGTTGTGCACGGGAAAACTTGTGTGTATAGGATTCGTTCCCAAAATAAAGAGCATTTTGTATTGGTCCTTAAAAGTGAAATTCATTCTCTATTTGTCACTGTTTCTTGTAACATTATCTATGATTAAGACATTAGATAGTAAGTTTTTCAAAAGAAAACATTGATAGTAAGTTTCAAGTTCAAACTTGAATCTAACTGAGAAACTGAAGCGGGTCGTATAGATGATGACCAGCAGCATTTCCTCTTTCCAATCTCAACAAGCATGGCCATCAGAGCCTCACACATCTGAGTGGCATCCGCCTCGGTACGATCCTTCCTCAGCGTGTAGTGCACCATCCACGCATGGTCCAGCCTCCTCTCCGGCCTCACCACCACCGAGCCGGGCACCTCAGCGTCGCGCCGCGTCACCAGCCCGTCGCTCCTATCGCCGTAGCGCAGCCTCAGGTGAAGCGCGCTGATGTCCATGGCTGCCGACGCAGGCACGACCACGGGGAGCTTCAGAGAGGCGAGCACCGATTCGGCGTACTCGGGTGCAGACAAGAACCATGGCAATGGGAGCCATGGGAGGAGCTCGGCTTGGGCGACGCGTGACAATGACGCGAGCATCGTCGGGGCAGTGCTGGCTTCGGTGTGGAAGGAGATGATCGGCAGGCAGCTTGTGGTTGGAGATGAAGTCCCTTCTCTTGTCATATTTGAGATCCTCCAAGGCCCTTATATCACCCTGCAATTGTTTACTTGTTAAGAATATCATATGAAATGGACAAGGCATGAATAAACAATGTCATTGTATGAACAATTCATAAAGGATTGATCTTGATTAGGTAACACAGAGACCAGGATAATGAGGACCTTGATGAGTTAGCATATGATGAGTTCCACGATCTTCCTTGTCGCCTTGTCAGCAAGCTGGCCTTCCCGAAGGATGTCGGAAGCTACCGGGGTGCCACCATATGGGCTCTGAACCAATGCCAGTCCGGCAACCTTGCCCTTGAGTTCAGACCAGTACAATGAAAGCGCTGCAGCCGCATCAACTCCACCCTTGCTATGTCCCAGGAGCAACACCTGTTTACCAGAACCCCAGTAGAGCTCTTCAATGTATAGTTTCAGTTCCCGCGCATTTTTCTCCACTGATGCCCGTGTGAAGTGAAAGGTGATACAGGGACAAACAGATAGGAACACAAAAATCTAGTGCTTGACAAACATGAGAAAAGCCTTGCATGCACCCTTGTTGAGCTCAGTTACCTCACTATGAATCGTTGCAATATGGCAAGTAAACCCCATCTTCGAAATGATTCTTTTAGTATTGACAAAGTAGAGTGGACTGTGATTACTAAAAAGTCCTGCATAAGGGCAGATCAATTTTAAGCTAGTCATTTTAAGATTATGTGCAGTCCTGCACAAGTGCCCGGTCCGGCCCGATCCGCCGACGCCTGCCGCCGCGCGTCCGGTGTGTGGCCCCGGCCTCCGGCGCCTGCCGCCGCCCTCTGCCGTCCCCGGCCTCCCACGCCTGCCGCTACCATCCACCGGCAAATCTTGGTTCTCCGTGGTGTGTTGGGCATGTTCCTTAGCTAGCTCCCAGTCTTTAACCACAAGTAGCATTTTCTACCACCTCACTGCGGAGATTTCTTCTTCTCTCCTCAATAATTCTTCTGCAAAGACTGAAGGCCGATTCGGATGATACCGTAGACACAGGCACCGTGAACACATCCCGTGCTAGCTTTGAGAGCACGGGATATTGGGTCTTGTGATCATTCCACCATTGAAGAACGTTGAGATCTTCCTGGTTGATCGAGTCGTTGTCCAAGTAGGTGGACAGCTCAAGAGCTTCAAGCGAAGCGTGTGCAGGACTTGCTGCGGCCGAACTTCCACCACTAGTGCTCGAAGAAGAAGAGGAACCACTCCAAATTCGGCCCCACTGCAATTTCTTCTTACCTGGGACAGGGACGGGTGGGGCTCTTTGCACGCGAACTCCCTAAAACTTAGTTTCATACTTTCGAAATACTTCATACAATTTTGTCTTAGAATCAGAATAATAGTTAGTGTAATCAATATTCATTGCATCCCCAATAAGATTCAAAATATTTAGAAACCCCCGTATTTTACCACTAGGATCAAGAATAAATGCAAAAGCATACAAGTATGGAATATTCCTCCAGTATTTAAGATATTTTTGTTTCATGTGAAATACTGCAAGTCCTAGTAGTTGGTCATCTTCATATTCTTTTAATAAAGTGGCAATCTCAAAAATTTTATGCAAAATTAAATTAGCAGTTGGATAGTAAACACCAGACAAAGTAACAGTTGCATCATAAAATGTTTCAAGAATGTAATAAAACCTTTCTATAACATGCCAAGACTGATCTGTCAGTAGCGGTTGCCCGTCACTGGTAACAACATTCTTGGACAGCAAGAAAACAGTTAGTATATCTTTGTAAGGCAAGACATGTTTCAATATTAAATAAGTCGAGTTCCACCGATGGTCTGCATCCGTTTGGAACTTGCATGGACGCTTGTCCGAAGCGATGCAGAATCGCTTGAAGGTCGCAAGTCGAGGATTGGAACCATTTAGCCATGTTATGGCTTCACGGATAGAATCGAGATATACAGTTATTCTTTTAAAACCAGATTTAACTATCAGATTAATAATATGGCAAGCACAACGTTGATGTAAAAGAAATGATTCAGCATAAGCATTGAATAAAGGCTGCAAAATTTTCATTGCTTTGGAATTTGCAGCTGCATTATCTATAGTTACTGCAACTATTTTATTTGTGATGCCAAAATCCTCACAAACTCTAGAAATTCGTTCAGCAATATTGTCGGCGAAACGGGATAGGGGGTCCCACATACCCCGGGGACGCGTGGGTTATCGGCCACGTCAACTACCCCGAGGCCACATCCTGCATCGATGACGGCTGGCTCTCCTGCTAAGTGCCCGGGCAGTGCCCGGGCCCGGGAGAGCCACCCCGTGCCCGGGTGCGTCTTCCCCAGGCCCGGGTGCGCCTTGCTCGGGTGCTTCTTCCTCGAGTCCCGAGTTCCGGGGATACTCCCCGGTTCCGGGACCCACACGCACAGTCCCGAGGCACGTTCTCCAGAAGCGGACCAGCTCACCAACCACCCGCATTAATGATGAGGCAACGAGGCGTGACTCGCCTGTCACCCGCTCCTGTGCAGTCAGAGACTTTAGACTTCGGTGGTGAGGGCGTGCGCCGGAGTCAAAGCAGCAGACGACTAGATGACCTAACACGCTGCGTACCAACTCCGGCGTGGGCGCAGTAGGCGGGCGTGTCTAGGACGTGGGAGCAGCAGGCGGACGTGCGCGACAAGACGGTGACAAACCATACCTAGCCCTCTCATGTATCTCTCTCTCGGTGTACCGGCACTTTGGACTCCCCTGATTCTATAAAGGAGGATCCATGCCTCCGACACCAGGGGTCAGCATTAGCAACCGCCGAGGGCTCCTGGGTAGGTCCCACTCTCTAGCTCGCTCCCTCGTTGCTGTTCGTCTTCTTCGGCTCCAGCCACGAGCTAAGCTCACCTTGTAACACGGCAAGCCATAGTCATCTATCCCACATAGCCAGCACACAGGAGTAGGGTATTACGCCTCCGTGCGGCCCGAACCTGTATAAATCCTCCTGTCTCCTTTGTGCACCGATCCATTCTTCCAACCATCCACCGATCATCGACCCACCGGACGCCGCATTCGCCTGAGAACGACTCCCTTGGCCAAATCTCAAAAGGGGGGTCTACTGACCTCCCGTGGTAGGAGCTCCGTCCTCCGACAGCTGGCGCACCAGGTAGGGGGAGTTTCCTTTTCAGGTGATACGCCGGCTTCTCCAACACCGGCGTGCTCCATGGCAGGAGGCCATCGTCCGCAGGATTCCGACGAAGAGTCCGGTGACTTTACCTAGCCGGGCGACATTAGCCCCGCGGCGGGCCCGCCACGCTCTCCCCCTACGTCCTCTTGGGGGCGCGCGGCGCGCGCCGCGTGGACCGAGTTCACTCGGGTCTGGCCTGGCGGTGTGGCCTTGGCCCCTCCCCTTGCGGAGGGAGCCGGCAAGTGCCCCGCCGGGTCCGCCGTGGCCTCATCTATGAGGCGCGAGCGGAGGCGTGGCTCCGCAACGCGCCGTCGTCTCGACTTCCAGCCCACGTCGCCGCAGGGAGCCCTCCTGGCGGCAGAAGCCCTCCTGCGCCACCCCCCGGTTCTTACCGGGGGTGGAGGCCGGGAGCGACGGTGGCTCGACGAAGTCGCCAGCCTGGTAGGCACGGCCCATCGCCAGGTCGCCGCTGACAACAGAGCAGGGGCCGGGAGTGCCGACCGCGCGACCTCTAGCGTGAGCCGGCCCACCGCCCCGAACCAGAGTCGAGCCCGGGGCGCGGCGCCTCACGCCCCGCCCGGGACCAAGAAAGGCACGGGCGACCTCCGCAATCGGCTGAACCGAATGCGGACCCATGAGGACGCTCGGGTCACACTGGAGCGACAGCGCGAGCGGCGCGCGGACGTCGCCAGGCGCCCCGAGGCCTAGGCCTCCAGCTCCAACCCGCCGACGGGAAGCCATCGTCCATCGCCTGAGCCTGCCCAGTACAACGCCTCGGGTTGCCTGGCCCTCTCCCCGGGCCTCCGACAGGTCCGCTGGCCGGCCAAGTTCTAGCCCAACCTGCCGGAGGAATACGATGGCTCCGTGGACCCCACGGAGTTCTTGCAGATATACACCACCGCCATCCAGGCGGCGGGTGGAGATGAGATGGTGATGGTGAACTACTTCCCCGTCGCCCTCAAGGCCCAGGCTCGCTCCTGGATGATGAACCTCCCCGAAGGTTCAATCTACTCGTGGGAGAATCTCTGCCACCAATTCGTGGCAAACTTCCAGGGCACTTTCCCGCGCCCTGGGACCAAGGTGGACCTCGACGCCCTGCGTCAGGGACAGGGATGAGTCACTGAGAAGTTTTCTGCAGCGCTTCAGCCAGGTCCGTAACACTATCCCCCACATCGCTCCTCACGCAGTCATCCACGCTTTTCGCTCAGGCGTGCGGGACAAGCGCATGCTCGAGAAGCTGGGCACCCACGACGTCCAGACCACGGCCGAGCTGTTCAGCCTCGCCGACCTCTGTGCCCGCAAGGAGGAGGCCCGGGCGTGGAATAGGCCATGCCCTGAGGCCCCTGACGAGGGCCCCGAAGAGGAGCCCTCACTCTCTGCGTCACGTCGGGACAGGAGGAAGCGCCAGAAGGACAAGGCGGCCGTTGAGCACTTTGCCTTGGCTGCTATGGGTGCCCCCCGGGGCGACGACGCCCGCGGGGACGACAGCAGCGGCAAACGGCAAAGGGCCGCACGTGCGCCGCCTCCGCCGGCAGCGGCCGAGAAGTGGTGCACCGTCCACGGGACGGACTCGCACGACCTCACGGAGTCCCGTGCCGTCCAAGACTTGGCCGAGCAGGTCAAGAGGCTCCGGCAGGAGCGGTAGCAGGCCAACTCCGATCGGGGTTATCCGGACGATCCGATCCCTTCGCGGACGGTCCGGTCACCCTGATTCGGACGGTCCGTTCCCTTCGCGGATGGTCCGATCGCCCTGATTCAGACAGTCCATTCCCTTGGCGGACGGTCCGAATCCCGCTCCCGATCCGGAACAGCTTCAACAGGGCACGAGTACCCGGACAGCATCACCTCGGCAAAGGTGGCTCCGGGGAAGTCGTCCCGATATGGTCCATATCCTTACCCGGGCCCCCGTGCCCGGGCACATATCGACCATACATATCAAACCATATTTCAGTCCAGGGCCCCCGGGTCCCGGGCACATATTCGAGACGAGGCACGGATTCCCGAATCCGCGCCCCGGGCCCAACACCGAGAAGCCCGAACCTAGGAACGTGGCGCTCGGAATAGGGCGCGAAGCCCGGACAGCGCCGCCCCGGTGAGGTCGCGTCTGGAAGGTCGTCTCACATCCCATATTTAAGCCCGGGCCCCCGGAACCTGGCTTATATCAAAACCATATTCCAGTCTGGGGCCCCCAGGTCCCGGACACATATCCTCCGCATGACAGCCGGGGCCCCCGGGCCCCGAGCACATGCATCTCCCCAGTCTCGAGGCTCGCGAGGGAAGCGAGTCCGAGCTCCATCCCTAGGCACATCAAGCATCTGCACAAATCTATCTGTATAAACATCCTGTAAGTTGCGGTGAGCCCGGGCCAGCACCGAGTTTCTCTAAAATCTCAGCGCTCGCCGGGGCCCCCATGTATATACACTTTACATAAGCAGCATTTTAATTTCCTTCGCGGTCTCGTTCCCTTCGTCTTTTTCCGTGTGTTGTGATCGGGGCAGTCTCACCCCCTGGGGGCATGATCGGGCCACGCCCGTACGGCGGCTGGATTATGCGCAAATCCCAGCCACCGTACGGGCATGACCACGAGGACGCCTTCGGAAGGTGGTTGACGCCACGGCTCGTAGCATGGGGTGGACAAGGGGACGAACCGAATGCTCTCACAGTTTCGTCATGTGCAGATTAGACCAATTCTCGGCAGGATTTAGGCAGGCTTTGCGAACCTCGACGCGGGCTGCGGAGCCCGGCCTGGCCGGCTCCTCCTCGGCAACCGCCGAGGCGCCGGATGCTCCACTGCCAGGCGACCCCGTGCCCGGTCAAGTCTGTTCCCGCGGCATCGCTGTCCCTGGGCCAATCTTGCCCGGGGGCACGGAGGGCCCCCAGACCCGGAAGACAGGAGGGGTCGAGCCTACGGATTTAACCGATTCCGCAAGGCTCGCGCTCGGTCGCCCACAGCCCCTTGGTGCCGGGCTCTCGGGGACCTAGGCGCTACAGCGGATAACGGCGGGTCGGCCCGATACTCAGCGTCCCCGGGGGCGAGCAACGCTCCCGGCCCAGGGATATTGCTCGCAGGGCCATACCGCCCTTTGCAACTTCCAGATACGTAACCTTATCCGACTTTACATATTGCATAATTTGCATTCTTCCCCCGTTTGTATGGCCAGCCTAGGTTCCCGGGGCGGGCTGCGGTGCTCGACCTAGCCAGCTCCTCCCCGGGCGCTGGATGCTTCACTGCCTGGCAACCTCCCACTGGTCAGGGTCAGTTCCCGAAGAGGCTCCCGACGAGTCAAAAGTCTGTTCTCGCGGCCTCGCGGTGCCCCCTAGGCCAACGGTGCCCGGGGGCACGGAGGGTTCCCGGATCCGGAAGACGGAAGGGGCCAAACCTACGGACTTCGTCGCTCCGCAAGGCTCGCGTCCAGATTGCTCGCGCCCCCGGGGACCGAGCTCCCGGGGCGTTCAACCGTCGCGTTCGCTGCCCCTGGGGACCGAGCTCCCGGGGCAGGCTGCTGCACTTGGGCCCGGACAGGAGCCTTAGGCCCTACGGCTGTTCGCAGCTGCTGGATCTCCCTGTCGATGACGCCCGGTATTCGGCGTTCCCGGACACGAGGCCCTGAACACCAGCAACCTCCGAACAACACAATAAACCAAGGTACGAAAATATAAACATGATCATATACATATGCAAATATCTCTCTTTGTACAAGACAGGCAAAGTCGGAGCGTAAGCACGAGCGAGGCCCGGAGATGTCGACGCACGGGGGGAGATCACCGGTGTACGTCGAACCGGACCCCACGCGACGTCAGAAGGGGAGCGCTCGGGGGCATGACGGTATCGCCCCGGCGAGCACTAGTCCGGGCAGCTCGTCACGACTTATTCCAGTCCGGGACCTCAGGTCCTAGGCACATATCTTCCACATGTCAGCCGGGGCCCCTGGGTCCCGGGCACATGTCTGCTCCCGGTGTCAAGAGCTCGCTCCCTCCCGAGGAAGCCGAGCCCGAGTTCGGTCCCTGTCAAGCCGGGATTGGAGAGCACATAACAGAAGCCGGGATACTTCTTCAGCGAGGCGGCGCACCTCGCTCATAACCAGCAGAGCCATTTTGCAGGCGGGGCCTGGTTTGCCAAAAAAACCGCCCTCTCAGAGGGGCGGCAAGGGGGCCGCCTGCAAAATGCGACCCTCGCCCGTGCCCGTGTCCGCGCCCGCGCCCCTCGCCCGTGCCCTCGCTCGTGCCCGTGTCCGCGCCCGTGCCCGCGCCCGCGCCATTTTCCAAGTGGGCCCCTTGCCGCCCTCTGGGAGGGCGGCTTTTGTGAGGCGCAGGGGGCTCTGCAAAATGGCTGACGGCCGTCCGCCGGAGGGGCAACGGCCGTCAGCCACGTCATTAAATCGCCCTCTGGAAGAGCGATTTATTAAAATCGCCCTCATAGAGGGCGTTAGGAGTCTATTTTTGTCATTCTTTCAAACAAAAATCTATTTTTGTAAATCTTTTAATAAATAAATATAAAAATAAAAAAATTTCGTTATTTCAGACCGTTGCGACACGTGTCAATTTTCCACTGGGCCAACGAGGTCGATTACTGTACCAAACGGTCATATGTGTCCAACGAGCAGATGTCCTCCTCCCGACGCCTCCTCTGGGCCGCCTCCAGTCCCGCCCGCCTCCTCATCTCCTCGGCCTCCTCCCTCCTCCCGCCGCCTCCTCCCTCGGCCTGCTCCCTCCTCCCGCCGCCGCCTCCCGCCGGCCTCGGCCTCCTCCCTCGGGGAGGCGCGCAGCAGGGCAGCGGAGGCCGAGGCCGGCAGGAGGCGCACATGAGGAGAGGGCGGCAGTGCCGAGGCGAGGCCGGGGAGGCGGCGGGTGGAGGGAGGAGGCGGGCGTCGAGAGGCATCGGGCGGGAAGAGGGAGGAGGCCGAGGCTGGCGGAGCAGGGGGGGAGGAGGGAGGAGGCGGCGGGGAGGAGGAGGCGGAGGAGCCGAGGAGGCGGGCGTCGGGAGGAGGCCGGCGGGAGGAGGGAAGAGGCCGAGGGCCCGAGGCCTGTGGGAGGCGGCAGCGGCCTCGCCTCGGCACCGCCGCCCTCTCCTCCTGTGTGCCTCCACCGCCTCAGCCTCCGCCGCCTCCTCGGCCTCCCGCCGCCTCCTCCCGGCCGACGCCCGCCTCCTCCCGGCTGATGCCTCCCCGGCCTCGGCCGCCGACGCCTGCCTCGGCCTCCGCCGGCCGTAGACGCCTGCCACAGCGGTGCGGCCTCCGCCGCCGCCCTCCGGGCGGGCCGTGCCGGCACCTGCCTCGTGCCCGTGTCGTGCTGTGCCGTGACGGCCCGCTACAGTCCACGGGCCGTGCGGCACCACCGGCCCAGGCACGCACGGCTACTCGGGCCGTGCCGGGCCGTCCCGGGCATGGTTACTGTAGCACCATGCCCGGGCCGGCCCGACGGGGCACGGCCCATTTGGACTTCTATAGTAGAAATGGAAATATTCTCTGAAGCAGCGGTTTTGACTAGGGTTTAAGGGGAGGAGGCGCGGAGAGTGACACTGCCAGTGGGCCCTCTTCATTACGTATCGGTTGCTGATAATGTTTACACATCGGCTAAACAACCGATGATAATATAAATGAATAAATCATAAACTAGCCGACTGCTGATAGAAGATGTATATCGGTTGGAAAGCCGATGACAGTACAATGTGTCGCAAACAGTGTTATATCGGCTGGAAGGCCGATAATAATATAAGTAAGCAAGATAAACAATGCAGTCGGCTTTATGTTGTGAAGGATAACTTATCGGCTAAGCACTCCGATAAAACATCGCATAAAAACCTATCGACTCAGCAAGGATAAGTCTATCACTATCAATCTAGTAGTTCAAACTTAACTGATGCAGCACAGATTATCAATGATAAAAGAACCTCGAAGAGCCGATAGATCTAATGCAATTGTGATGTATTGATAAATTATCGGCTATACATTCCGATAAGACGCTTGCGTAAAATCTATCGACCTAGTAGGAATAACTTATCGCGACAGTTCAGTAGGTCGGACCCAACCGATGCAGCATGAACTGACGATAAATTGCACCTAGTAAGCTGATAAAAGCTACACACGCGTGATGTGATATACCTGACCAGCCTAAGAGGTCGAACCGAACCGATGCAGCCGTAGACAGAGCAGATATATCATGGTAAGCCGACTACCATAGACCGACTAGAATATCGGACCTAACCGAGGAAGTCCTAGCCGATAGGTAGTCGGGGTAACGAGACTTACCCTCTCGCAGGAGTTCGGACCTAACCGATGCAGCCCCGCTCGAGAAGCAAGAACCCGTCGAATAGGGGTGCGATGCGCCGAAGTTGATTTGATCGATTATATGATTTACAAGGTCCCCGGGCATACGTATATATACCCCGGGTTGATACAGTCCTGATTGGACACGAAACAGGACTTTCCTATCTAGAAAAGGAAAATTACAAGTCCTGATCGGACAGGAGATCAGGTTTCCTAAAAGATAAAATACTAATATCTAATTAATAGATAAGATAATTAACTGCCATATTTGCGGTCTTCACGCTTCCTTCTCAAGCTTGGTCTCTTCCAGATGAGCATCCATTGGCTGACACAATCTTTTTTCCGTTAACCAAGTCTGATATGAATCGTGCCAAATTTTGGCGTTAACAATTATACAGTCCGGACCATCCACACCCTGCTTGGATGGTCCGTACTGTACAAAATAATGAAAACAACTGATATGAAATTACCTGACGATGGCCCTTTGTTCGGCGGTAATTTTTTCTTCTTTCTTCTTGAATATAATAACTTTGCATCTATCGCCTGAAAAACACCAACATCAAGAATATTTGAGTCAGAAAATGGTTATAGTGTCTTGCAACATGAACAAATTGACACAAAGCTAGTGAAAGTTCTTTGTTATCAAATGTTTCTTACACATTACGACAGATGGATGTCAGGAAAATCCAGAAGTAAAAGTAGCAGAAATTAACCCCCATATTGTATTTCATGATATAGCTATAATCATTTCATTTTAGTTAATTTTGGTAGTTTGGAGGGATCATGTGAAGTAGCAATAGGAATGATGCAGGCCAATAAATTAGTTCATGGTCCTTCAAAAGTAATGAAAAACCATAGTGTCTGCTATCTTATACAAAACTATATGAAAAGCAGACTTCCAATATAGCGATCAGAACATGCTCAGCATACATAATGTAGATCTTTAGCGTGTTAACATCATCAGTTGATGGTAGCATAACAAAGGAAACTGTAAAAATATGCACCACTTGTTTTGCGAATTTTCTAGCACAATAAATCAAGTAATGTGTAGTCCTTTAGTGTGGAGAATCCTACTACAACACACATTTCCAACCTTAATGACAGCATACAATAAAAAAGTACCAAGGGTACCATCAGCCTTTAAATACATAGATCCTTGTATACCTATGCCAAGCAAAGACGGTTTCCATGCAAACCGCTCCGGGCAGGAAACAGGGCCACGTCTTTGAAGAAACAAGGGGACGCTGGGTCCGCCCTGGTTCATCTTGAGCCGGTGGAGCTTGGTTCGCCGGAAACTGATATGGCCGGGACTCGGAGGCCCCGGCTGTAAGCGGCAGATATGTACCCGGGATTCAGGGACCCGGGTGTTGAAGTTCGGAGCGAAGTGTTGGGAAGCCGTGCTGGGTCGCGAGGAGGCGCCGGAAACCGTGGCTGAGGACCGCTGCGACGGAGGCAGGTTCCTTGATCGCGGCGGGAACTTCGTGGAGCCGATGGCCGATGAAGAGGCCGATGGAAGGCGGCAGTTCCCTTCTGCCTCCGCCCGTGGCTGTTCTTTCGGGCCGGGGGCCCTCCATGCCCCCGCGCGCGCAGCAAGGCTGCTGGGAATTAATGTATCCTGCGCACGATGAACTGTGAGAGTATTTGGTTCGTCCTTTTGTCCATTCCGTGCTACGAATCGTGGCATCTACTACCTCCCAAGGGGCTCTTCGCGGTCGCGACTGTGCGGAGGAAAGGATTACGCATAAGCATTCTGCCCCCTAGCAGCAGAAGGGACCGGGCCCGAAGCCAACCCAGCGGGACACCGCAAGCCAGCAGGGGTTCGGGGCGCCTACCCGGAGGGGCGCTCCCTCGGTCCCGGGACTTGGACGATGTCCGGAGATTGGACAGGGGGATACGGTAGCTTGCTGCTAGGGAACCAATAATTACGCGTAACCTAGCCGCTGCACAGGCGTGGCCCGATTATGCCCCCCAGGGGGTGAGACCGCCATGAACGCAACACACGGAAAAAGACAAAAGGCACGGAACCGGGGAAGAGATTAAAGATGCTGTTTAGTAAAGGGTATACACATGGGAGCCCCGGCCAGCGCTGAGATTTGAGCAATCCGGCGCTGGCCCGGGCACACCGTACTTACAGGATGTATTTGCAGATAAGGTTCGCGAAGACGCTTGATGTGCCATGGATTGGGGAGCAGATTCCACCCTCCTGGCCCAGTCTTACCGAGCCCGGTTTGAGAAACACCGATCACCAGGAAGGGGCCTTCCCGCGGGGGGAAGATTTACTTCTCTCCGGTACGTGCGAGGACACGGCGGAGGACAAAGTCCCCGACCTGGAGTGATTGGGCCCAAACCTTATGCTAAAGATAGCGCTTAAGGCTCTGCTGGTTATGAGCGAGGTGCGCCGCCTCGCTGAAGAAGTATCCCGGCTTCTGTTATGTGCTCTCTGATCCCGGCTTGACAGGGACCGAACTCGGGCTCGGCTTCCTCGGGAGGGAGCGAGCTCTTGACACCGGGAGCAGACATGTGCCCGGGACCCGGGGGCCCCGGCTGACATGTGGAAGATATGTGCCTGGGACCCGGGGTCCCGGACTGGAATAAGTCGGGACGAGCTGCCCTGACTAGTGCTCACCGGGGCGATACCGTCATGCCCCCGAGTGCTCCCCATCGGACGTCGCGCGGGGTCCGGTCCGAAGTACGCCGGTGACCTCCCCCCATGCGTCGACATCTCCGGGCCTCGCTCGTGCTTACGCTCCGACTTTGCCTATCTTGTACAAAGAGAGATATTTGCATATGTATATGATCATGTTTATATTTTCGTACCTTGGTTTATTGTGTTGTTCGGAGGTTGCTTGTACTCGGGGCCCCGTGCCCGGGAACGCCGAGTACCGGGCGCCATCCGACAGGGACAGCCAGCAGCCGTGAACAGCCGTTTTGCCTAAGGCCCCTGTCCGGGCCCTGGTGCAGCCGCCTGCCCCGGGAGCTGGTTCCCAGGGGCAGCGAACGCGACGGTTGAACTCCCCGGGAACCCGGTCCCCGGGGGCGTGAGCAATCCGGACGCGAGCCTTGCGGAGCGACGAAGTCCGTAGGTTTGGCTCCTTCTGTCTTCCGGATCCGGGGGCCCTCCGTGCCCCGGGGCACCGTTGGCCCAGGGAGCACAGCGAGGCCGCGAGAACAGACTCTTGACTCGCCGGGAGCCCCTCGGGAACTGACTCTGCCGGGCGCGGGGTCGCCAGCCAGCGAAGCACCCGGCGCCTTGGTGGCGGTCGGGGAGGAGCTGGCCAGGTTGGGCACCGCAGCCCGCCCGGGGAACCTAGGCTGTCCACACAAATGGGGGAAGAATACAATTTATGCGATATGTAAGTCGGGTAAGGTTACGTATCTGGACGTTGCAAGTGGCGGTATGGCTCCGCGAGCACGATCCTGGGGCCGGGAGCGTTGCTCGCCCCCGGGAGCGCCGAGTACTGGGTCGATCCGCCGTGAACCGCCGTAGCGCTCGGATCCCCGAGAGCCCGGCACCAAGGGGCCGCGGGCGACCAAG
This sequence comes from Oryza meyeriana var. granulata, assembly GCA_003991445.1. Lineage (NCBI taxonomy): Eukaryota > Viridiplantae > Streptophyta > Magnoliopsida > Poales > Poaceae > Oryza > Oryza meyeriana. The sequence continues at coordinate 130,764 of RYFJ01002873.1, forward strand.
CGCGAGTCTTGCGGAAACAGCGAAGTCCGTAGTTTTGACCCTTTCTGTCTTCCGGGTCCGGGGGCCCTCCGCGCCCCCGGGATCCAATGGCCCAAGGAGCGCCGCGAAGCCGCGGGAACGGACTTGATCGGGCACGGGGTCGCCAGGCAGCGGAGCATCCGGCACCCTGACAACCGGTTGACGGGGAGGAGCTGGCTAGGCCGGGCTCCGCAGGCCGCGCCGAGGTTCGGAAGGCCTGCCTAATCCTGCTGGGAATTGGTCTAATCTGCACATGATGAACTGTGAGAGCGTCCGGTTCATTCCTTCGTCCATCCCGTGCTACGAGCCGTGGCGTCAATCACCTCCCGAAGGCGTCCTCGTGGTCGCGCCTGTATGGCAGCTGGGTTTTGCGCATAATCCAGCCGTCGTACGGGCGCGGCCCGATGGTACCCCCAGGGGGTGAGACAGCCGCGAACGCAACACATGGAAAAAGACGAGGGGAACGAGACCGGGAAGGATATTAAAAACGCTGCTTATGTAAAGTGTATATACATGGGGCCCGGGCCAGCGCTGAGATTTTAGAGAAATCCGGCGCTGGCCCGGGCTCACCGCAACTTACAGGATGTTTCTACAGATAGGTTTGTGAAGGTGCTTGATGTGCCTAGGGATGGAGCTCGGACTCGCTTCCCTCGCGAGCCTCGAGACTGGGGAGAGGCATGTGCTCGGGACCTTGGGGCCCCGGACAAAAATACGGTTTTGATATATGCCGGGTTCCGGGGGCCCGGGCTTGAATATGGAATGTGAGATGACCTTCCGGACGCATTCTCGCCGGGGCGGTGCTGTCCGGGCTTCGCGCCCTATTCCGGGTGTCGCGTTCCTAGGCTTGCACTCGCCTTGGCAAGGCCGCCTTGGTTCGGCACCTCGGTGTCGGGCCCGGGGCGCGGATTCGGGAATCCGTGCCTCGGCTCAAATATGTGCCCGGGACCTAGGGGGCCCCGGACTGACATGTGATTTGACGTGGTCGATATGTGCCTGGGCACGGGGACCCGGGTAAGGATATGGACCATATCGGGACGACTTCTTCGGACCCGCCCTTGCCGAGGCGATGCTGTTCGGGTACTCGCGCCCTGTTGAAGCGGTTCCAGATCGGGAGCGGGACTCGGACCGTCCGCCAAGGGAACGGACTGTCCGAATCAGGGCGATCGGACCATCCACGAAGGGAACGGACCGTCCGAATCAGGGCGACCGGACCGTCCGCGAAGGGATCGGATCGTCCGGATAGCCCCGATCGGAGTTGGCCTGCTACTGCTCCTGCCGGAACTTCCTGACGCGCTCGGCCAGCTTTTGGACGGCGCGACATTCCGAGAGGTCATGCAAGTCCGTCTCATGGACGGTGCACCACTTCCGGGCTATGGCCGGCTCGAGACGCTCGGCCAAGCTCTGGACGGCGTGGCACTCCGTGATGTCATGCCGGTTCGTGTCGTGGAAGGCGCACCACCCCTGGGCTGTGACTGGCTTGAGACGATTGGCCATGCCCTGGATGGCGTGGCACTCCGTGATGTCGTGCCGGTCCGTGTCGTGGTAGGCGCACCACCCCCGAACTAAGGCCGGCTCGGCACGCTCGGCTGAGCGCTGGACGGCGCGGCACTCCGTGATGTCGTGCCAGTCCGTCTGGTGGAGGGGGCACCACTTCTGGGCTGTTGCCGGCGGCGGCGGCGCGCGTGCGGCCTTTTGCCGCTTGCTGCGACCATCGCCTCCACGGGCAACATAGCTCCGGGGGTTGCCCGTAGCAGCCAAGGCGAAGCTCTCGGCTGCCGCCTTGGCCTTCTGGCGCTTCCTCCTGCTCCACCGTAACGCGGAACGTGAGAGCTTGCCATCCTCTCCAGTGCCCCTGCCAGGGGCCTCGGGAGGCGGAGAGGTGCACCGTGGCGGCTTTACGCCACCGGGCTAGCATTGCCCGGCGGGGTGTAGCCGCTAGACTCCTCGCCGTAAACTCGCAGGTGATGGCCTCCTGCCATGAAGTGTGCCAGTGTTGGAGACGCCGGCGTATCGCCTGAAAAGGAAACTCCCCCTACCTGGCGCGCCAGCTGTCGGAGGATGAAACCTCGACTGCGGGAGGTCAGGAGACCCCCCTTTGAGATTCGGCCAGGGGAGTAGTTCTCAGGCGAATGCGGCGTCCGGTGGATCAATGGATAGATCGATGCTCGGGATGAGAGATAGCGAGGTTCGGACCGTCCGTTTAGGGAACGGACCGTCCGAATCCCGACGATGGCGCACAAAGGAGACAGGAGGATTTATACAGGTTCGGGCCGCACGGAGGCGTAATACCCTACTCCTGTGTGTTTGGCTATGTGGAGGAATGTGGTTTGCTGTGTTACAAGGTGTTCACCGGCCCCGGCTGCTCTGCCGGACACCGGACTCGAAGGAGACTCACACGAGCTGCGGTAGAAGACCAAGGCCTCGACTGGGAGAAGTTCTCGACCGGGAGAAGCTCTCGACCAGGAGGGGTTGATCGACTAGGGGCAGCTCTACTGTGAACTCTGCCTTCGGCGGTTGCTTATGCTTAAGCTTCCTCTCCTTTTCCTCGTCGGCTTGGATCCTCCTTTATAGAATCAGGGGAGTCCACAGTGCCGGTACACCGAGAGAGCAATACATGAGAGGGCTAGGTATGGTTTGTCTTCTCACTGTCTTGTCGCCGTCTTGTCTTGCACGTCCGCCTGCTGCGCCCTGACAGAGTTGGTATGCTGCGGGCGACGAAGTCGTGGGGATGTGACGGCGCACGCCCTTGCCGCCGAAGTCAAAAGGTTCTGACTGCTTGGTCGTGTTGTCCAGGGGTGCCACCAGGAGACGCCTACGCGTGGCCGTGCGGACGACTGGAGCGACGTGCCCGTCGCCTCGTCATTAATGCTGGTAGCTGATGCCGACCGGGAGCAGCCGATCGCCAGAAGGAGTCGATGCCGACCGGGAGAGGCCGATCGCCGGGAGACGCCGATGCCGACCGGGGGAAGCCGATCTTATCAAGGCCGGGAGCGGGCCCACGGGGGGCCGTCACCAGCCGTCATGTGTAGCCGAGTCAGTTGGTACTCGGGACTCGGGACCGAGGCAGTCGGCACCCGAGACTCGGGTGGCGTACCCGGGGATGGGGCACTCGGGATAGGACGGTGCCGGGGCTCCAAGTATTCAGAGGGGAAGGCCATAGTCGGCCGTCACCAGTGCAGAAGGTGGCCCCAGGGGAACTGACGTGGCCGAAGACCCACGCGTCCCCGGCGACTGTGGGACCCCTAGTCCCGTTTCGCCGACAATTACGTATCGGGAAGAAACATCAAATCTTCGCGTTCTAGTGGTGAAGCGTAATACGTCGGAACATAACGTGTACTCTCCAGGGTTCACGATATATCGTTGGGAATTTCGACCCCATCGAGATGTCAAAACCTAAGAAATTTCAACCAATTTTGATCGAATTTACAATTTCAAAATTAAATTTCTCAAAAGCCATTGGAATTACCCCTCGAGATCGACTTTCAGACCGGTTCAAAATTTTACGATTTTGGATCCGTTTTTGTCAAGATTGTAAACCCTCAAATCCTCGATTTGCGGCATCCGTTGCCTCCTTTCCATACTTTTTGTTTCGATAGAAGAATCTTTCATCAGCATACAAGACTGTAAAAATTGCAGAAATTGTACGATCCATATGAAACAAACCATACAGTCTATCGTCTAAAAAAACTATTCAGCCTATCATCATATAGTAGTTGTTTTCAGGGAAAAATAAAAATACTGTAGTATTTATTTTCAGGGAAAAATAAAGGAGAATATATCCTATAGATTTAAGCTTTTCGTACGCACACCGTATATCAAATAACAAATATCACAAAAATTTCTAGAAAAATTTGTACATGTACTTTCAATAGTATTACACCTTCAAATTCAATATATTTTAGTTGTAAAAAAATCTAACAGTTTCAAGAGTATAAATTTGAATTTGAAGATAAGACTTTATATATAGGTATAGTATTATTGGAAGTACATGTATAATTTTTTTTAGAATTTTTATGATATTTGTTAGTTGTTGTGCACGGGAAAACTTGTGTGTATAGGATTCGTTCCCAAAATAAAGAGCATTTTGTATTGGTCCTTAAAAGTGAAATTCATTCTCTATTTGTCACTGTTTCTTGTAACATTATCTATGATTAAGACATTAGATAGTAAGTTTTTCAAAAGAAAACATTGATAGTAAGTTTCAAGTTCAAACTAGAATCTAACTGAGAAACTGAAGCGGGTCGTATAGATGATGATCAGCAGCATTTCTTCTTTCCAATCTCAACAAGCATGGCCATCAGAGCCTCACACATCTGAGTGGCATCCGCCTCGGTACGATCCTTCCTCAGTGTGGAGTGCACCATCCACGCATGGTCCAGCCTCCTCTCCGGCCCTTATATCACCCTGCAATTGTTTACTTGTTAAGAATATCATATGAAATGGACAAGGCATGAATAAACAATGTCATTGTATGAACAATTCATAAAGGATTGATCTTGATTAGGTAACACAGAGACCAAGATAATGAGGACCTTGATGAGTTTGCATATGATGAGTTCCACGATCTTCCTTGTCGCCTTGTCAGCAAGCTGGCCTTCCCGAAGGATGTCGGAAGCTACCGGGGTGCCACCATATGGGCTCTGAACCAATGCCAGTCCGGCAACCTTGCCCTTGAGTTCAGACCAGTACAATGAAAGCGCCACAGCCGCATCAACTCCACCCTTGCTATGTCCCAGGAGCAACACCTGTTTACCAGAACCCCAGTAGAGCTCTTCAATGTATAGTTTCAGTTCCCGCGCATTTTTCTCCACTGATGCCTGAGTGAAGTGAAAGGTGATACAGGGACAAACAGATAGGAACACAAAAATCTAGTGCTTGACAAACATGAGAAAAGCCTTGCATGCACCCTTGTTGGGCTCAGTTACCTCACTATGAATCCTTGCAATATGGCAAGTAAGCCCCATCTTCGAAATGATTCTTTTAGTATTGACAAAGTAGAGTGGACTGTGATTACTAAAAAGTCCTGCATAAGGGCAGATCAATTTTAAGCTAGTCATTTTAAGATTATGTGCAAAATGATAAAGATGCCTTACCAGGGATGAATAAGTAAACCAGTGTGCTAGGCAGATAATGCATACCATTTCTGAAACATTAAGCCTCTTTTAGTATCATTGGTCTTTGCGTGAACTGATAATAATGGAAAGTTGGACCTCCATATCACCATATGGACTAATACCAGGAACAAATGTGTTACTTTCGCAACTAAATCTAAATGGATAGCCACATATAAAATTAAGAGTAAATTATGTGTATTTAGCTAGTTGTTACAAATGGGAGTAGTTTCTACTTCTACACAAAGGATCTGTAATATTCCTCTCGAAATGAATTTGCTGTTACTTTAAATAGGCATAACTGCATAAGCAAAAAAAAAATCACCTGACGCTACGCAAAAGCTCCTTGAAACGGTTTGTACCATCAAGTGAACCATCCTATATCTTTAGAAGATCCCTGTACTGTTGTCCAGAAACGATGTAAGAACCTGCGAGCATACAACAGTTTTTTAGCACCTGGTTAAAATAAGCAGAAATCACTATATGGAGTCGACCTCTGGGATGGCAAAGTTTCCTCAGCTGGTCAAGAACGGAGGCAACACATAAAAGTCAGAAATTTGATGGTAGCAACTAACCTGGCTAGTTTAGCATGAGCCTCGCTTGCAAAAGCACTGCACACTTTTCGCAAATGGAATGCCAACTGCTGTCCCAATCTGAAGCCATGCAAAAAAAGGGGAAAGCTAGCATATGATCTGACAGAACAAATAGTTGCAAAGTGAATATAACTAATTATTTATAGTATTAACATTATGGTTAGGGAAATTAGAAAAACTAAACCTTTGACAAATACTGGACAAGCCTTTTCTGACAACAATGGCTTCAGATAGTCCCTTTGGGGGCTGGTCTTCTGTAGAATTACTAATGGGCAGCAAAGAAGCCTCTCCATGAATGTATCTTTCGGTGGCAGGCAATGATCTTTTATAGCAAGGAGAATTGGAATTCATGATGTTCTGGGATCTAGTCGATGTACCCAAACACATGTTCTGGCATGAAAAAGAAAATCAACATGTAAAAGATATAGTCCGGACCATCCTCACCTTGTTCGGATGGTCCGTACTGTACAAATTGTTGCCATTTCACATTATATAGTCCGGACCATCTGTCACGCCCAGAATTTCCATCCAAAATTCTGGAGCTTTATTGTGTGTAAACCCTCGTCCAGGAATCAACCGAGGCACACATGACAAAATTGATAATCAAAGTAATTGTTTACACAGCGTACGCATTTATTACAGAGGTGAATGGTACCTCTCAATTAATAAAGTTCTAACAGCGGATAAATAAACAACAGCGTGACGATTCCCACTCCACGCACTTGACTGGGCTCCCTCTTAGTCCTCCAGGTAATCCTCTTCACTGTAGTCCTCCTCTGAATGATTGTTGATTGCAAGGTGAGCATATGACATACTCCGCAAGACACACAGCAAATATGCAAGTGCACGGAATAACAAAGGATGGCATAATATGGCTCAAGTTTGCGTAAAAGCAAGTAATAAAACATTTGAGAGAGTAATAAAACATTAGTTAAGTAGCAGTATTAATCAACACTATACCGCTCACCAAAATGGTATAGGCCCAACCACTCCAACCTGGAGCTACACATGTTCCATTGTTCAAACATCCAATTTTAGATAATGTGGGACTAATCACAGAAAACATTGCTAGGCTTGCCCTTAACCGTGGGCACGGCTATTCGAACAGTTCTTACTTTGGCCAGAGGTGTACCAATTTACCCACAAGACACCACTCCCTAGCACATCACTGTGCCCCTTAATACCACCACGGTATCTCGGACAGAAGTCGTGACAGGATTATTCATGTAACTCGCCCAATAGGAGAGCCTCCCGCCGAACCTCCGGTCTCCGGTAGGGGTGATCAATGCCCTCCCCGCAAGACGGCTCGACGCCCAAATGCATGGACTTATTGTCACTGCCATGTGTGGACTTATACCAGCCACAAACACGCCCTGGTGCCTCCTATTGAACTCGTCACACTTCAGCCTCCTGCTAGCCCATACTAGCTTGTGGTTAGCACGAATAATGCTTCGCAACAAGTAGTCCGCGAACCGGTCCTTAAACTGTCATGAGCACCACTAGCAACAACACCAACCCTGTGTGCTCACAACCCACCTTTTAGTCAAGTTTTAGTGGACCATTAAGTTGTCCTCGCACGACCATGTCGCACAGGATTTATCATTTCATGTGACTGAGTGATAGTATAGAAATTAATGTGACATCCCAGAAGTTATGCTATTATTTGCTAGGCATGGCTAAGCAGATTCCTAAAGTTATTCTAGCTAACCAGTAAATAAAGGTAGCTAGTCAAGATTATCCCATAGGTACAAGGTCAAGTAATCAATTCAAAAGGGCCATAACAAAGGTTAGGGTTTCCGTGTCCCGATGACATTCCAAAATAAATGCAACGTTGAAGGAAAACATAGCTTTAATCATAGGATCAATATGTTCAATGAGAAAAAGGAATCCATGTGACTTGCCTTGTAGCTCCCCACAGTCTTCGACACCTGCTTCGACAAACTGCGTCACTTCCTGAACGTCGGTAGCTATAGGCAAATAACGAAACAGCAAAAACAGTACATCAACACACATGAACAGTACAATATTATATTTTTAATCGATAGTTCATGATTTTTAGAGAAATTAGAGACTTGAACGACCTCAAACCGAGTTCGTATGAATTAGTTATGATTTTTAGAAGTTTTAACCATTTCAGCCTATTTAAAAGAATTAACCGATTATTGCGTCATTAATTGAATTATTTTTTTCTGGAAAAGGGGTTTACGACGCCACAGGAGGGAGGAGGCTCTCGGCTGACCAGTGGGGCCCACTGGCGGCGAGAGGAAGAGGCTGGTCCAAGGTGAACCGAGTCCACCGCAGTCCACGGGACATATCTGACGGCTAGGGCTCTAGGGTTTGGATCGGACGGGTGGGATCTACCCGATAAGATCCGACGGCTCACATCGATCCCGAAAGGATCAGCCTACGGCGGCCAGATGGTGTCGAGTTGGCGCCCACATCGGCGACCATGGCGATGGCCACAGCGACGGCGGCGACGGCGGCGGCGCTAAACCCGATAGTCGACGGCTAACGGCGGCACGGCGACGCACGGGGAGAGCGGGAAAGGGTAAAGGGGGTCGAGGCGATCGTTACCGAGGGTGAAACGGCGAAGAACGACGATGGAGACGGCCGGCGGCGAGCTCGAGGTGGTGGAGGGTTTCGGGTCTTCGTCGACGGCGGCGTTCCAGTGGTTCCCGAGGGCTGGGAAGCGGTGGCCTGGCTTCAGTAGCGTCCGGCGAACCTAACCGAGGAGGCGGCGGGCTTCAACAACGCCTGAGGCGACGGCGGCGCACAACCGAAAATCGGCGGCGGCGACGAGCAAGCGCACGGAGGTGGCTAGGGTTGGCTAGAGCTCGATCCAAGGGCGAAAACTAGCCTAGGGGTTCTGGGGTCGCTATTTAAGGCGAAGAGAAGAGGACTCCGGCTCGGATGCGGCGGTTTTTGCGGCGGTGACGAGAGAGAGAGAGGACCGACTCGGGAAACTTCGGGGCTCCGCTCCACGCGTGATTGTACTCCGGTTTTCTTGGGGATTTGGTAGAGGCGGATAAGGGCTCGGTTTCCCCTCAACGGATTTGGAGAGAACTGGTCCGAGGCAAACGGATTTGCCGAGATCCGCGGCGGCGGCGCTCGGGTGCTACAGTGCCTTCGGGCACCAGGAAGACGACGACGACCCCGACAGGCGGGTCCCACCTGTCGGCGACTGCGGCGGCGGGGCGCGGGCACGGGCACGGCCGAGACGGCGCAGGCGCGGGCACTGGAGAGGACTGCAATAGCAACGGGCCGGCAATTGGCCCAGTGAGAACGAAAGGGGTTTTAAAACCTTTTCTTTTTATTTTACTGCTGTGAGCTTATTAATTTTGCCCAAAATGTTTCCCCTAATCAATTAATTCCCAAAAAATTCCAGAAATTAAATAATTAGGCAAAAAATTTTATAAAATTATTTTCCAGCCCATTTTACTTCAGACTTTTCCCTGATTTTATTCTTTTCACTCATTGAGACTTTTAATTCAATTTCTAAAAATTCCTTTTTTGCACAATAATTTTATACAGGGAAAATTTCAGGGTGTTACACCATCCTCACCATGTTTGGACGGTCCGTACTATACAAATTGTTGCCATTTCACATTATATAGTCCGGACCATCCTCACCATGTTCGGACGGTCCGAACTGTACAAATTGTCACTTCACATTATATAGTCCGGACCATCCTCAAGGTGTTCGGATGGTCCGCACTGTACAAATTGTTGCCATTTCACATTATATAGTCCGGACCATCCACATGAACTGTACAAATTGCCATTTGGACGGTCCGTACTGTACAAATTTTTGCCATTTCACATTATATAGTCCGGACCATCGTCACCCTTTTCGGACGGTCCGAACTGTACAAATTGCCATTTCACATTATATAGTCCGGACCATCTACACCATGTTCGGACGGTCCGTACTGTACAAATTGTTGCCATTTCACGTTATATAGTCCGGACCATCCTCAAGTTGTTAGGACGGTCCGCACTGTACAAATTGTTGCCAATTCACATATATAGTCCGGACCATCCTCACCCTGTTCGGACGGTCTGAACTGTACAAATTGCCATTTCACATTATATAGTCCGGACCATCCTCAAGTTGTTAGGACAGTCCTTAATCAAAATAAAAGTAAACAGTTGCGTTCAAAGTGCACAATTACCTTATCATTCACATCGCAAAACTTCAACCTCTCCGTGAAATTGAATCGCCTTTGCTCACCTTAAACTGATGCGAACAAATCTGCAAGAAGAAGCAACCGTATCCAATCACCCACCAGATCCACGCCCAAACGCAAAACGAAGCTTGGGAACAGATGGAGCTGACCTGGACGACGGCGAAGACGGGCTCGTAGGGCTTGAAGGGCTTCTCGTCGGCCCCGAGAGGGCCCACCACCTTATACCCTATCTCTGTTGCCTCCGCCACCTTCTCCTCCTCCGTCTTCCCGCAGGGAGGCTTCGCCGCCACCGCCTCCTCCTCCCCCCACTCGTCCTCGCTCCCCTCTTCGTCGCAGTGATCGTCATCGTCCCCCTCCTCCTCGTCACCGGAGGATCGGGACGCGAAGTGGCAGCGCGAGGGGAAGAGCCGGGGGAGGCGAGGACGCGGGGGCTGTGCGGCGCGAGGGGCTGGGACAAGGACGTTAGGGTTCGTGCCGCGATAGAGGCCGGCGCCAGGGGCTGAGGACTGTGAGCGATGAGGCAGCATGAGAGGAGGCGGAGGAGGCATCGCCGCGTCGCTATGGCTGCGGCGGCGGCGGCGGAGGGAGGTGAAGGGGAGGAAGGGGTAGAAATTATAGCTAGCCAAACGGACGGACCGGGCCGGCACGGCCCGAGGCACGGTCCTGCACGGCCCGCTACGGCATGGCCCGTGCCAGCCCGCGTGCCTCCCCCCGGCCCAGGCACGGCACGCCGAGGTCGTGTGCCGGCACGGCCCGTCGGCGGCCCACCGTGCCGGGCGGTCCGCCGGCCGACGCCTGCCGCCCGCCCTTGTTGGCTCCCCGGGACCGTGCCCGCTCCAGCGCCCCGCTCCTGCGCTCACTTGCGCCTGTGCCCGCTTGCATCTGCGCCCGCTCCCGCGCCCCACGTCCGCGCCCCGTGTCCGGGGCCTTACCCGGGACCTCGTCCGGACACGCGTCCGTGCCGGGCCCTTGTCCGGGACCTCTCCCGGAACTCGCCCGCGCCCGGAACCGTGTCCGGGCTCTCTCCCGGGAACTTGCCCGGGGTCGGCCGGAACCTCCGGCCGGGAGGACGAAGAAGACACAGCTCTCTCTCTCACTCGATGAAACACACACACACAAAGAAGGAAGACTGACACAAGTAGCGCACGGAAGAAATTTCCACGCTGCACACCAGCGCGCACAACACAGACCCTTGTCTTGATTCTGTTGGCCCCTTCCTAGTTGGTTAAATAGACCACACACGCACAGGTTAAGCCACGTCTGGCCGCACAACTCGGTCAGTCACTCCGTGACTTAATCACCACTAATCACGTCTCTATACATGCAGCCCATATCTCCTTGCATGCATAGCACTAACACACACATGCAACAGAGCTAACTGATCCACTATCCATGCCACTACTCCAGCTACTTGACTCGGCCACTACTCCAAGCCGATATCCACCTATAGCTCCCTACATGCAAGCACCTACATGCAGATCATGGACTTTCTTGATCAAGCTAACTCGTGCACGCACTAATTACAACTCACACTAAAGATAAACAACAAGATTAAGTCTAACAGCCATCCGCCGCCCTCCGCCGTCCCGCTCCCGCGCCTGCCGCCGCCCTCGCCGTCCCAGGCCTCTGGCGCCTGCCGCTGCCGCTTGCGCGCCGCCCCCGCCGCCGCCGCCTCCCGCGCGCGCCTCCCCGGCCTCCGCCGCCTGCCGCCGCCCTCCGCCTGCGCCGAGTCCCGACTCCCGACTGTTCGGACGGTCCGGACCGTACAAATTGAGATTTCACATTATATAGTCCGGACCGTCCGCACCATGTTCGGACGGTCCGAACTGTACAAATTGCTGTTTTGCATTATATAGTCCGGACCATCCTCACCATGTTCGGACGGTCCGGACTATATAATGTGAAATGGCAATTTTGTTTTGCATTACAAAATATAAGTACTTTTATCTTTTTAGCTATCTTTTTAGAGGAGTGGTAAAAAAATATGAAAAAATGTGAAAACATTATCTGAGATGAGTAAAAAAATATGAGGGTATTTTTTTATGATATTAGAGGAGGAAATTTTTATATTTTTTAAACAAGCAAAATAGAAGAACATATATAGTTATGCAATTTAATTTCTACATAGATATAGGGAAAAAACGCAATGACCTTTATTGATTTTGATATTACACAGCTGCCTCATTAAAAACTCTGTCATGTAAAAACTCAATTTTGAGAAAACCATGACAAAGAAAAAAGAGTACAGCTAAAGGTCAATACTCAAAAATAAAAAAGATTACTCTAGTTCCTCATTTTGTAGGTAAAGATTTTCGAACTGCTCAGCCAAATCTTGGTTCTCCGTGGTGTGTTGGGCACGTTCCTTAGCTAGCTCCCAGTCTTTAACCGTAAGTAGCATTTCTACCACCTCACTACGGAGATTTCTTCTTCTCTCCTCAATAATTCTTCCGCAAAGACTGAAGGCCGATTCGGATGATACCGTAGACACAGGCACCGTGAACACATCCCGTGCTAGCTTTGAGAGCACGGGATATTGGGTCTTGTGATCATTCCACCATTGAAGAACGTTGAGATCTTCTTGGTTGATCGAGTCGCTGTCCAAGTAGGTGGACAGCTCAAGAGCTTCAAGCGAAGCGTGTGCAGGACTTGCTGCGGCCGAACTTCCACCACCGGTGCTCGAAGAAGAAGAGGAACCACTCCAAATTCGGCCCCACTGCAATTTCTTCTTACCTGGGACAGGGACGGGTGGGGCTCTTTGCACGCGAACTCCCTGAAACTTAGTTTCATACTTTCGAAATACTTCATACAATTTTGTCTTAGAATCAGAATAATAGTTAGTGTAATCAATATTCATTGCATCCCCAATAAGATTCAAAATATTTAGAAACCCCCGTATTTTACCCCTAGGATCAAGAATAAATGCAAAAGCATACAAGTATGGAATATTCCTCCAGTATTTAAGATATTTTTGTTTCATGTGAAATACTGCAAGTCCTAGTAGTTGGTCATCTTCATATTCTTTTAATAAAGTGGCAATCTGAAAAATTTTATGCAAAATTAAATTAGCAGTTGGATAGTAACCACCAGACAAAGTAACAGTTGCATCATAAAATGTTTCAAGAAAGTAATAAAACCTTTCTACAACATGCCAAGACTGTTCTGTCAGTAGCGGTTGCCGTCACTGGTAACAACATTCTTGGACAGCAAGAAAACAGTTAGTATATCTTTGTAAGGCAAGACATATTTCAACATTAAATAAGTCGAGTTCCACCGATGGTCCGCATCTATCGGCGAAACGGGACTGGGGTCCCAACAGTCGCCGGGGACGCGTGGGTCTTCGGCCACGTCCGTTCCCCGGGACAATCTGCACAAGCGACGGCCAGCTACGGTCATCGTCCCGCTGAGTGCCCGGGGCCCGAGTACCACCCGGATCTAGGCGGCACAGTCCTCGCCCCCAGGGGCGCCATCATCGGCCCCGGGCCTCGCCCCCAGGGCGCCCTCATCGGCCCCGGGTTCATCCCCGGAGGCACCATCATCGGCCCCGGGCTCGCCCCCGGGGCACCATCTCCATCGGATATCGCCATCAGCCCCGGGCTCATCCCCGGGGCGCCATCTCGCCATCGGCCCGGGCCTCGTCCCCCGGGGCGCCGTCATCTCACCCCGGGTCCCGGGGACCATCCCGTGCCCGGGCCCCGGTGCCCGGTCCGGGAACGACTACCCCGTGCCCGGTGCGCCTCGCCCGGGTGCGTCTTCCTCGGGCCCGTGTTCCGGAGACATTCCCCGGCCCCGGGACCCACACGCACGGTCCCGGGGCGCGTTCGCTGGGAGCGCACCAGCTCCCCAACTACCCGCATTAATGGCGAGACGACGGGGCGCCTCCCGCCTGTCTCCCGACAGAGAGCGGAGCCGTACGCTGTCACATCTCCATAATCTGGTCGCCCGCAGCAGCCGAGCGGCAAGACCACCAGACATGCTCTGCCATAGCCGCCCGCGGCAGAGCGATGTGCCGACCAGACGTGCAGCACAGACTCCGGCGTGGCTACAGCAGACCAGCTCCGGCCGCCCGCGGCAGCCGAGCAAGCGGCGACTAGACGTCCCTCCAGTGCGGCGTGGCAGGCGGCCATGCGCGTGCGACAAGACGTAGTGAGAAAAGCTCTCTCTCGGGGCTACTCGGCACTGTGGACTCCCCTGTTTCTATAAAGGAGGATCCAAGCTGACGAGCAGAAGGACAAGCAAGCTTCAGCATTAGCAACCGCCAAGGCTCTCTTCCTGGCTAGGACCGGCTCTCTAGCTCGCACTCTCGCCACTGTTCGTCTTCCTCGGCTCCGGCAGCGAACTAAGCTCACCTTGTAACACAGCAAGCCATATTTATTCCTCCCACATAGCGAAACACACAGGAGTAGGGTATTACGCCTCCGTGCGGCCCGAACCCGTATAATTCTCCTGTTTTCCTCCTCCTGTCTCCCTTGTGTGCCACCGTTCCGACGCCACATTCGACCTGAGAACAACTCCCCTGGCCGAATCTCAAAAGGGGGGTCTCCCGACTTCCCGCCGTCGAGGTTTCATCCTCCGACAGCATCCGTTTGGAACTTGTGTGGACGCTTGTCCGAAGCGATGCAGAATCGCTTGAAGGTCACAAGTCGAGGATTGGAACCATTCAGCCATGTTATGGCTTCACGGATAGAATCGAGATATACAGTTATTCTTTTAAAACCGGATTTAACTATAAGATTAATAACATGGCAAGCACAACGTTGATGTAAAAGAAATGATTCAGCATAAGCATTGAATAAAGGCTGCAAAATTTTCATTGCTTTGGAATTTGCAGCTGCATTATCTAGAGTTACTGCAAATATTTTATTTGTGATGCCAAAATCCTCACAAACTCTAGAAATTCGTTCAGCAATATTTTCTGCATTATGTGAAGAGATGGGCTACGGTGCGGCATGCCGCACGGCCCCCTCCGTGCGGCACGCCCCGGGCCGTCGGATGGGCGCGATCGACTGTCCCGGGGCCTTCCCGGGCCCCGCCCGGGACCGAGCCTGCGCGTTCCCGGGACCGGGGGCGCGACCCGGGGCCGGGAATGCCCGGGACCGTCGATCGCGCCCATCCGACGGCCCGGGGCGTGCCGCACGGAGGGGGCCGTGCGGCATGCCGCACCGTAGCCCATCTCTTATGTGAAACATCAATTAATTTTAAAGCTATTACTCTTTTTTGTAGCTCCCATTCATCATCAACATAATGAGCAACTACACTAATATAGTCTTCCTTAGCCCTACCACTCCAAATATCAGATGTGATACTAATAGAAAATGTGCAAGTAGCAAATAATTGTTTAATATTATCCCGGCCTTGGTTGTAAACATTCACCAAGTCCCGGGTTGTAGTTTGTCTACTAACAGCTTGAAACCTAGGATTATGAGCAGTTTTAATGTAAGTCTCAAATGCAGGAGACTCACCAAAGTTTAGGGGTAGATCCTGTCTAGCAATTAAACGGGTAAGGGAATCTCGTGCTACCTGAGGATTATACTCCCATGAACGTACCGTACCGTCCGGATTGAGTACCAGTTGCTGCTGTCTTAGCTGGTAACCTTGCTTCTTCGCACACGCCTCAGCATGCCGCCTCAAATGCCCTATTCCACCAGAAGATTTTCCAGAGAGTTTAGTTTTACAAATTTTACATTTTGCGTAAGTTACCTCCCTTCCATCCGCGGCGGTCTCCTTGATCTCATCAAAATGTTGCCAGGCAGAGGAAGTTCTTGATCTCTTTGAGCCGGTTGCCGTTGATAGGCTCCCGCTCGCAGTTCCAGATCCTTCTGAAGCCGCATGTATTTCCTCCGGATGTTCTTGCAGTGTAGGAGCCGACCCAGAGTCGTCTCCTTGCGACATCGACAGATAGCTCGGGTCGAAGTCGCTCAGTTGGAACGTCGGGTAGTTCGGATCCATCCTGCAATATAAATAGAGAAAATTAGTATTAAAAAAATAGTAGGAACAAAGAAGAAAATTTAGAATTTTTTTTACCTTGCAGGAGCACCGGAGGCTGCAGCTATTACCTATGAGAATGTGGGAAATTTTTGAATTTTAGACAAAATTTTGTCTAAATCAAAAATTTTGAGCAAAGAGAGCAAAAGAGAGGAGAATAGAGCACAAGAGGAGAGATTGGGAGGTTTGGATGAGCAAAAATGTGGCTGGGGTTCCTCTATTTATAGGAAAAAATTTCACAATTTTTCGGATTTTTTTGATATTTTTTCGGATTTTTTTTGTCCTGCAACGGCTAGATTCAAAATCTAGCCGTTATTTCGGGAAAATTTTTTATTTTTATATTTATTTATTAAAAGATTTACAAAAGTAGATTTTTGTTTGAAAGAATGACAAAAATAGACTCCTAATGCCCTTTGGAAGGGCGAGGTTAATAAATCGCCCTTCCAGAGGGCGATTTGATGACGTGGCTAACGGACTGGTTTGCCAAAAACCGCCCTCTCAGAGGGCGGCAAGGGGCCGCCTGCAAAATGTGACCCTCGCCCGCGCCCTCTCCCGTGCCCGTGCCCGCGCCCGCGCCCCTCGCCCGCACCCTCGCCCGTGCCCGCGCCCCTCGCCCGTGCCCTCGGCCGCGCCCGCGCCCGTGCCCGCGCCCGCGCCATTTTCCAGGCGGGCCCCTTGCCGGCCTCTGAGAGGGCGGCTTTTGGGAGGCGAGGGGGCTCTGCAAAATGGCTAACGGCCGTCCGCCGGAGGGGCAACGGCCGTCAGCCACATCATTAAATCGCCCTCTGGAAGGGCGATTTATTAAAATCGCCCTCACAGAGGGCGTTAGGAGTCTATTTTTGTCATTCTTTCAACCAAAAATCTATTTTTAAAATCTTTTAATAAATAAATATAAAAATAAAAAAATTTTCGTTATTTCGGACCATTGGGACACGTGTCAATTTTCCACTGGGCCAACGAGGTCGATTACTGTACCAAACGGTCATATGTGTCCAACGGGCAGATGTCCTCCTCCCGGCCGGCTCCTCCGCCTCGGCCTCCTCCCGACGCCTCCTCCCGGCCACCTCCTCCGCCTCGGCCTCCTCCCGACAATCCCGCCCGCCTCCTCGGCTCCTCCGCCTCCTCCCTCCTCCCGCCGCCTCCTCCCTCGGCCTGATCCCTCCTCCCGCCGCCGCCTCCCGCCGGCCTCGGCCTCCTCCCTCGGGGAGGCGCGCAGGAGGGCGGCGGAGGCCGAGGCCTGCGGGAGGCGCGCAGGAGGAGAGGGCGGCGGCGCTGAGGCGAGGCCGGGGAGGCGGCGGGAGGAGGGAGGAGGCGGAGGAGCCGAGGAGGCGGGCATCGGGAGGCATCGGGCGGGAGGAGGGAGGAGGGCCCGAGGCTGGTGGGAGGTGGCCGCGGCCTCGCCTCGGCACCGCCGCCCTCTCCTCCTGCGCGCCTCCCGACGGCCTCAGCCTCCGCCGCCCTCCTCGGCCTACCGCCACCTCCTCCCGCCCGATGCCCGCCTCCTCCCGCGCCCGCCTCCTCCCGGCTGATGCCTCCCCGGCCTCGGCCGCCTCCGCCGCCGCCCTCCTGGCGGGCCGTGCCGGCCCGTCCTGCCACGGCCTTTTTCCACCCCGCCGTAGTAGCCGAGGACATTCCCGTCCGGGACCCAAGACCAGCGCAGACGCTCTGCCACAGCGGAGCCATACGCTGGCGGCCCGCAGCAGCCGAGCGGCAAGACCCACCAGACATGCTCTGCCACAGCCCGCGCAGCGACGGATGTGCTCTGCACAGCCGCCCGCAGTGGAGCAAGGTGCCGACAAAACGTGCAGCACAGACCCCGGCATGGCGATAGCGGACCAGCTCCAGCCGCCCGCAGCAGCCAAGCAAGCGGTGACTAGACGTCCCTCCGGCGTGGCGTGGCAGGCGGCCCCATGCGTGCGACAGAGACGAATGGTAGCTAGCTTCCTCTAAGCATGATTTCGAGGCACTGTGGACTCCCTTTGGCGATAAAAGGTGGATCCATGCCCGGCTGAAAGAAAAGGAAAAAGCTTCAGGATTAGCAGCGACTAAAGGCTCTCTGGCTAGGACCCGCTCTCTAGCTCACACTCTCGCTACTGTTCATCTTCCTCAACTCCGGCCGCGAGCCGAGTTCACCTTGTAACACAGTGACCCATATTCATTTCTCCCAGATAGCCAAACACACAGGAGTAGGGTATTACGCCTCCGTGCGGCCCGAAGCTGTCTACGCCTCCTCTTTCTCTTTTGTGCCATCGTTGGGATTTGGACGGTCCGATCCTTGAACGGACGGTCCGAACTCCGCTATCTCTCAGCCCGGGCCCCCGGCTCCCGAGCATTGATTGATCCATTCTTCCACCAGACGCCGCATTCGCCTGAGAACCACTCCCCTGGCCGAACCTCAAAGGGGGGTCACCAGACTTCCCGCCGTCGGAGTTTCATCCTTCGACAGCTGGCACGCAAGGTAGGGGGAGTCTCTCTTCCAGGCGGTACGCCGGCGTCCCTGACGCCGACACCCATCATGGCAGAAGGCCATCGTCCGCGGGACTCCGACGAGGAGTCCGGTGGCTTCACCCCGCCGGGCGACACTAGCCCTGCGGCGAGTCCGCCACACTTCCCATCTTCGTCTTCCTAGGCGCGCGGACCGAGTTCGCCCGGAGGCGACCCGGTGGCGCGGCCTCGGCACCTGCCCTTGCGGAGGGGGCCGGCAAGTGCCCCGCCGGGTCTGCCACGGCCTCGACCATGAGGCGCGAACGGGCACGCCGCACCACGGCGCGCCGAAGCCTCAACTTCCAGTCGGCAACTCCACAGGGAGCCCTCTTGGCGGCAGAGGCCCTCCTATGCCACCCTCTGGCATTCACCGGGGGTGGAGGCCGGGAGCGGCGTTGGCTCAATGAGGTCGCTGACTTAGTAGACGCGGCCCATCTCCGGCTCGCTGCCGATAGCTCTGCAGGGGCTCGGTGCGCCGACTGCACGGCCTTAAGCGTGAGCCGGTCCTCCGCCCCGAACCAGGATTAGACCTGGGGCGCGATGCCTCACGTCAGGACCGGGGCCAAGAAGGGCGCGGGCGACCTCCGCAATCGACTGAACCGGTTGCGGACCCGTGAGGACGCCCGGGTCACTTTGGAGCGGCAGCGCAAAGGCGCCCATTCGATGGCTTCCGTTGATCTCTTTAGGAAACCTGTCGCCCTCACCCCTCCCCGTGTTATAGTCAGGTCTTGTTAACGCCAAATTTTTCTTCTCTAATGTTTAGTCGGGTCTGTAACATTTCTTCTGTAATTAGGAAACCTTATATCGTGTCCAATAAGGACTCATGTTAACTCGGGGTATAAATACGTATGCCCGGGTGCTGTGTAAATCTATCTACAATCAGATCAATAAAATTCGGCGCATCGCCACCCCTTCGACGGGTTCTTGCTTCTCGAGCCGGGCTGCATCGGTTAAGTTCGACCTCCAGCGAGAGGGTAAGTCTCGTCACCCCGGCAACCTATCGGCTAGGACTTCCTCGGTTAGGTCCGATATTCTAGTCGGTTTATGGTAGTCAGCTTACCACGATATACGTATTTTATCTATGGCTGCATCAGCTCAGTTTGATCTCATAGGTTGATTAGGTATATCACATCACGCGTGCATAGATTGTATCGGCCAACTGGGTGTAACTTATCGACAGTTTGTGCTGCATCGGTTAGGTCCGACCTACTAAGTTGCCCCGATAAGTTATTCCTGCTAGGTCGATATTTTCTATGCAAGCGTCTTATCGGAATGTATAGCCGATAAGTTATCTCGTTTATATCACAATCGCATTAGATTTATCGGCTTGTCGAGGTCCTGTTATTGTTACCAGTCTGTGCTGCAATGGTTGGTCCGATCTACTAGATTGATGATAATAACTTTACTCTTAGTAAGCCGATGGTTTTATGCGATGTTTTATCGGAGTGCTTAGCCGATAAGTTATCTCTTAAACACAGCCGATTATATTGCTCGTTATGCATTTTTTTTGCCTGCATTATTGTTACGATCGGCTAAGGCCCAGCCGATTAGTTCACTATGCCGATTCGAGCACGAGCACAAATAGGTTCCCGGGCACGGGCTCAGGTAAGTTCCCGGGCACGATCAGCAGGCGAGGACCCGGGCTGAGCATGATTGGCAGGCGAGACCCGAACGCGAGCACGAGAAGGGCTCGGGTACTGACACGAGCAGCACCATTGCGGCGAAATCAGTAATTTTAATCATAATCGGCTGGAGTTTATTTAATCTACTTATTTATGCATCCTGCCTATTTGCGTTTATAAGTTTACAGCCGATTTCTAGCATCTCTTCAATGATCGGCTAGCTTAATATTTATTTATTATTATTAACATTTATTCGTGCCATCATCGGCTTCCAGTCGATGTATAAGTGCTACAGTTTATAATCGGCCATCGGCCAATGAGACGAGTCCAGATCGGCTTACAGCCGATTGGCTCATGAATCTGACATTTCTTTCCTTGTCAATTGCAAAGGTCAAATTGACTAGCACGCCTACGAACCTCAAGAATTTAGGACCTGCACTGGAGTGAAGCAAATCTCCCAGGCCTTCGCGTGTCACCAAGACGCCGAGCGGCCCCCGGCGGTTTTTCGGCCGTCTCAACACGTTTTTGGCACGCCTGGTGGGACACGAAGTTTCAACACAAGTGTTAAACTTGGAATTTCAACATGGCCGGAAAAGACATCAAACCAGACAACAATGTGATTCCGGTCAATATAGAAGATTTGACAGACGAGCAAAGGCAGCTAGTCGAGCAGAAATATGGCCAATTTCAGAAGCATTGCTTGGAGTCCTTCAGCATGACAAGGCAAGGCCGATTCAGAAGACGCAGTTTCCAAAACCAGTTCTGGTTGGTGAATCGAGCCGCACACCCACCTGAGAGTCCACCAATAAAGCCATTACAGGAAGATGGTAAATGAAGCGGTGCATCACACGCTCATTAATTAGTCCGGGATCTTGGTGAACACGCTTCATAATCTTATAAAAGATGACGGTGGATGGGTCAATTATTCAAGAACCTACTCGAGGTCCGGTTTACCTCCACCAAAGATTGAGCCAAACCGAGGTGATTTACAACATCAGTAGGGATGTACCGGAAAACCTGTTTACCCAGAACCAGGCTGGGGGGCAAGGAACTATTCCTGCTGGATATCATCGATCTGCTTATTACGAGGATATCAGTAGAATTACCCAGGTGGTTTTGTCGATTCAGGTAGTTATCAGAGGGATTACCCTAGACAGAATCGGCAGCCGACTCCACCTATACAGTATCAGCAGGAAAACCCGAGGGAAGAAGATTTATCAACTAGGGTTGCGGAAATAGTGAGGGAGCAGTTTGGGATCAAGCCAAAGGAGCAGACCTTATATGTATCGGGCGTCCATATCCCGAGTGGTTTGACAGAGTCCCATTGCCACACTGATATAGGGTCCCAGATTTCTCTAAGTTCTCAGGGCAAGACAGCACATCTACAGTAGAACATGTCAGCCGATTTCTATGCACAATGCAGAGAGGCATCGGCTAAGGAAGCTCTGAGAGTAAGGTTTTTCCCCTTATCGCTATCAGGATCGGCTTTTACATGGTTTTCTTCATTGCCACCGATTTCAGTTCGGGGATGGCCGATCTAGAGAAACAGTTTCATAAATACTTCTTTGCTGGAATCCATGAGATGAGACTGACAGATTTAACATCGGTTAGACAGAGACCAGATGAAACAGTACCGGAGTATATTCAGAGGTTCCGGACGTTAGAAAACCATGTTATAGCTTGAATCTGAGTGACGGACATCTGGCCGACTTAGCTTTCCAAGTCTTTTAGCGCCAATCAAAGAGAGGTTTTCATCACAGGAGTTCGAGTCCTTGGCGCACCTTGGTACAAAAGGTATCGGCTCATGAAAGCGGTTTCAGAGACTGCGAAAAAAGGAAAATTAATACCAGAAAAGGTTTGCTCAGGTTCAGATTTATTCATCGGACTCAGACGATGAGGGATTCGATGCTGAAGTTGATTGGCGGAGTGGGCTAGGAACAAAAAACCAGTATCATGCCCATGGGTCAAGAGATATCGGTAAGGAAGAACGGTATGACTTTGACATCAATAAAGCCGATAAAATCTTCGACCTGCTATTACAAGAGAAACAGATACAGCTACCGCCAAATCACGTAATTCCATCAGCCGAAGAACTGAAGAAGAAGAAATATTGCAAGTGGCACAATGCTATATCGCATCATACCAACGAGTGCAAAGTTTTTCAGCAACAAATCCAGTTGGCTGTCGAACAAGGAAGAATTAAGTTCGAAGACAAGAAGCCGATGAAGATCAATGGACATCCATTCCCTGTAAACATGGTTCATGCGGGATCGTCATCAAAGAACCAGACCGATGAAGGAAGGCATCAAGGGTATAGATCTCGGGTTACTTCATCGGACATGATAAAGAAATATGCGAAGCGCGAGGAACAGCGGATTGAGTCGGACAGGGAAAAATTTAATCCGCATTGGACTTGTCCGTTCTTCCGATTCTGTTGGGATCAAGGGATGAGGTTGCCGTCAATTGAAGATTGCCCTGAATGTAATAATCTGCAGCCTCGGTAGGATTAGCAGGAGAGGTTTTCTCGGGATCGGCCGCTTGGAAAGAGGACATTGGTTCATAGCCGATTAGGGCCAATCCATGAAGAGTTCTTTCAGGAGGATGAAGAAGAAATACATGAAAGACAAGTCCAAAATCCTCAATGGTGCCCTAGTGGGATATTCACGAAGAATCAGAAGAGAAGGGCACAACGGCTACGACACTGAGAGCAGCAAGAAGAACAGAAGCAAGATCAGGAAGAGTCCGATCATCGTCACAAGAGAACCAAACAAGTATGGCGCGTAAAGAAAAAGGACGATGAGGCCGATCGATCGACTCCAGTAGATATGTTGTTCTTTTTGCCTCGAGAGTATAAAGCACTTTCATCAGATGAAGAAGGCAATGAGGAGGTTTTTGCTCAACTAACGTTGCAACCTGATCGAGCTATATTTGATAAACCTGAAGAGTCAGAGCATCGGCACCTAAAGCCATTATATATCAAGGGCTATGTAAATGGGAAGCCGATGACAAAGATGTTGGTTGATGGGGGAGCAGCAGTTAATCTCATGCCTCTTGCTACGTTTCGGAAATTGGGAAAGGCTACCGAAGATCTGATAAAGACAAATAAGGTGTTAAAAGATTTCGGTGGGAACTCATCAGAGGCGAAAGGCGTATTCAACGTGGAGTTGACTGTGGGAAATAAGACATTGCCTACCACGTTTTTCGTCATTGACGGAAAGGGATCGTATAGCTTACTTCTTGGCAGGGACTGGATTCACGCGAACTGTTGTGTGCCCTCGACAATGCATCAATGTTTGATACAATGGCAAGGAGATCAGGTCGAGGTAGTTCTAGCAGATCGATCAACCAACATTGCAATGACCGATTTGCCAGTCTGGAAGCGATGTGTTGATTGCCTATCCGGGAAAATATGGGAAGGAGACTATCTCAAGATCACCAGTCAAGGAATACAGCCGATTCAGCAAGTCGGCTCTGAATTGTTGCTCTAATGGGCTCTATTGAAGACTTAGAGGGGAAGCTGGGGCAAGGATTCACGTTGGCCGATGACTTAGAGGAGATTGACATAGGACCAGGAGATAAGCCGAGGCCGACGTATATAAGCAAAAAAATTATGTCCTGAACTTCGGGAAGAATTGATAACACTGCTGAAGGAGTATCGGAATGTTCGCTTGGAGTACCATGAGATGCCAGGATTAAGCCGATCGATTGTTGAACATCGGCTGCCCATTAAACCAGGATATCGGCCGTTCAAACAGGCTCCAAGGAGATTCAAGGCAGAGCTATATGAGCCAATCAAAGCGGAAATCACAAGGTTGTATGATGCCAAATTTATAAGGCCATGCCGATATGCTGAGTGGTTTCTAATATTGTCCCAGTGGAGAAGAAAAATGGAAAATTGAGGATATGTATTGATTTCCGGGATCTGAACAAAGCTACCCCCAAGGATGAATACCCGATGCCGATAGCGGATTTATTGGTGGACGCAGCATCAGGCCACAAAATTATCAGCTTCATGGATGGCAATGCAGGATACAATCAGATTTTTATGGCTGAGGAAGATATACATAAGACCGTGTTTCGGTGTCCTGGAGCTATCGGCTTGTATGAGTGGGTAGTAATGACTTTTGGTTTAAAAAGTGCCGGTGCGACTTATCAGAGAGCGATGAACTATATATTTCATGATCTCATCGGCTTGCTGGTAGAGATTTACATTGATGATGTGGTGGTCAAGTCTAAAAGTGAGGAGAACCATATAGCTGATTTGTGAAAAGTGCTGGAGAGGGCAAGAAATACGGACTAAGGATGAATCCAATAAGTGCACTTTTGGTGTATCGGCTGGGCAGTGTTTGGGTTTTATGGTTCATGAACGAGGGATTGAAGTCAGTCAACGAAGCATCAGAGCCATCAGGACCACGGAACCACCAAGCAGTAAGACAGAGTTGCAGTCATTGATCGGCAAGGTTAATTTTGTGAGGAGATTTATATCAAATTTGTCAGGGAGAATTGAGTCTTTTACTCCGTTATTGAAATTGAAAGCCGATCAAGAGTTTGTGTGGGGGCAACGCAGCAGAAGGCATTTGATGAGATCAAGAATTATCTGAGTTCCCCACCTATTTTAATTCCGCCGCAGAGAGGAGTGCCGTTCAGGTTGTATTTATCAACTGATGAGAAATCCATCGGGTCTGTTTAATACAAGAATTTGAGGGAAAAGAGCGAGTTGTTTTATCTGAGCAGAAGGCTTTTGGATGCTGAAACGAGATATCCTGCGGTGGAGAAATTATGCCTGTGTTTATATTTCTCATGTACAAAGTTGAGGCATTATATCCTATCGGCTGAGTGTACAGTAGTTTGCAAGGCCGATGTGGTTAAATATATGTTATCGGCTCCAGTCTTGAGAGGACGAGTTGGTAAATGGATTTTTGCTTTGACAGAGTTCGACTTGAGATATGAATCGGCTAAGGCAATCAAAGGACAGGCAGTGGCCGATTTCATTGTACAACACAGAGGGGCTCACGTGGATTGTGTGGAACCGATCCCATGGACTTTGTTTTTTGATGGATCGGTTTGCAAACATGGATCTGGTATCGGCTTGGTTATTATATCGCCTCGGGGGGCAAGTTTTGACTTTGCATTCACAATTAAACCTTATCGGACTAACAATCAAGCGGAATACGAGGCGGTATTAAAAGGATTACAACTTTTAAAGGAGATCGGAGCCGATATTATAGAGATTGTTGGTGATTCTTTGTTGTGATCAAGCAGTTGTCTGGGGAATATGAGTGCAGGGATGATGTTTTGAGATCGTATTATGAGGAATGTACAGATTTGTTAAAGGATTTCAAGATGGTGTCAATAAATCATATTCCTAGGGAGCAGAACTTGGAGGCCAATGATCTTGCACAGGCTGCTTCTGGTTATCGACTGAATAGGCAAGTTGAGGTTGAGATAGCCGATAACGATGTACAAGACGAGGCCGATGACTGGAGACAGGAAATAGTTGATTATTTGCAAAATCCGTCGCAATCGGTTTCCAGGAAAATTAGGTTATAAAGCTACTAAGTATGTGTTGCTTGATGGGGAACTGTATTATCGGACTTTTGAGGGAGTTCTGCTTAGGTGCCTGAATCTAGAAGAAGCCAAAGTGGTTATGTGCGAGGTGCATGAGGGCGTCTGTGGGACTCATCAATCGGCTCATAAGATGAAGTGGTTGCTGAGAAGAGTAGGATATTTTTAGCCGACAATGTTGGAAGATTGCTTCAAGTACTATAAAGGATGTCAAGATTGTCAGAAGTTTGGAAATGTGCAACGAGCACCAGCATCGGCTATGAATCCTATCATCAAACCGTGGCCGTTCAGAGGATGGGGAATTGATATGATCGGCCAGGTTTTTCCTCCATCAAGTAAGGGGCACAAGTTCATATTGGCTGCAACAGATTATTTTACCAAGTGGGTAGAGGCTATTCCTTTGAAGAAGGTTACGTCCAAGGAAGCGATCGAGTTTGTAAAGGAGCATATAATTTATCGGTTTGGAATTCCTCAGACGATAACTACTGATCAGGGATCTGTTTCGTGTCCGATGAGTTTCAACAGTTTGCTGCCAGTATGGGGATCAAGTTATTAAATTCATCGCCTTATTATGCTCAGGCTAATGGACAGGCAGAAGCCTCTAATAAGAGTTTGATCAAATTGATTAAGCGGAAGATTGATGAGCAGCCGCGGCATGGCATACTACCTTAGCCGATTCGTTATGGGCCTATCGGATGCATGTCATGGATCTACTCGGGTGCCACCGTATCAATTAGTATATGGACATGAGGCAGTTTTACCTTGGGAAACTAACATCGGCTCTAGGAGAATTCTTTGCAGAATCAGTTGACAGCCGATGATTATTATAATTTGATGACAGATGAACTTGAAGATTTGGCTCAGAATCGGTTAAGGGCACTAGAAAGGATTAAGAAAATAAAGCTAGAGCGGCTAGACATTATAATAAAAGGGTGATGAGTAAATCGTTTGCTGAAGGAGATCTTGTGTGGAAGTTGATTCTGCCGATCGGGTCCAGAGATAGCAGATTCGGGAAATGGTCGCCTAATTGGGAAGGGCCCTATCGGATTAATCGCTGCGTGCCTGGTAATGCATACATATTAGAGGATCTCGAGGGATGGAATTCGCTAAAGCGCTTAATGGGAAATATCTCAAGAAATATTATCCTAGCGTTTGGATCAACTCTTAAATCGGTTAGGTGCAGCCGATTTAAAATAGTTTAGGACAAAAGCCGATACTGTTACATCGCCTGAAGATAGCCGATATCGATTGATATCGCCTTTAGATCAAACGAATAAAAATATTATCAAGATTGAAAGGAATGACAATAGAGCTGATCAGATTATATGATAGCACAAGGTTAATCGCATGTTCCAGGGAACCATCAGTTATAAATGTTTAAAGATTTTACAAGAATTTTTGAATTGTTTCAATCGCACGCAGGCGAATTTTGTCGATCTCGTTGATAGCCGGATGTCTTCTTTATCGGAGCTAGGGATGGTCTTCAAGTTCTTGCGCCGATGAATAATTTGATGCACCACTGCTGCAACTTTGGCCTCTTGGTCTTGGATAGCTTGCGGTAGGCGATGAGCTGGGATTCTGTTGCTGCGAGATCCTTGCGAACTTTTTCGAGTTCTACCAGCAAATCGGCCTCCTTTCTCCTTAGTTGATCCACCTTGGATTGAAGCTCTTGGGGGCAGCTGCTATATCATCGAGTTTTTCTTCTCTATTTGGGCTGACAGCCGATCGGCTTGGATACCTTCGGTTATTTCTTTTGGTCAGCACGATCGGCTATGCGCTGTCTAAGCTGATAAGTTTAAATCTGTGAGACTCCAGGTATGCTGCGGGAGTTAGTGCGTCGATGAGTTCTTCGGGCAAATAATGTTCAATATCCGCAAGTCTTGCCCGAATCGACCACAATCTTTCACTAGCGCGTCGATTGGATTTTCTAGCCGACTGGTGATGCTCGTTAAGAACTCGCGCACATCGGCTGGAAAGGACGGTTTGGTCGCTGCGCTGGTGGCTGTAGATTCTTCTACCTCTAAGTACTTGCCGATGTCAAAGGAGAACAAATCGGCTAAGGACTGCAAAATTGACATCGGTGAAAGAATCAGTGAGGAGTTCAAAAAAAACAAGGTATGGATAGAGATTACCTGAGGTAAGGCATCGGCAGCTTGGATGACATCGGCTTCAGGGAGTTGAGTAGGTTGTTCTTCGGAGGGGCCGATGTCAGCCGATGGAATAGGAACAGTCTCATTGACGGCTGGGGGACTTGGTGCTGAGAGTGGGCAGTTGGAGAAGCCATCGGCTCAGTGCTTGGAGGGATATCGGAGGAGCGTTGAGGTTCTGGAGCCGATGACTTGAGCTGAAAAAGGAAACTAGTAAGATGAATGAGCAAGAGGGGGATAATGTCAAGACTTGATGCATACCTGAGGGGACGAGGGAGCCGATGTTGTCTGGGGAGAAGATGGCGTTGTGGCAATGGCATCGGCACCAGTTTTCTGCTTCTTCAGGGAGGGCGATGCGCTAGTTTCTTCCGTTTTTGTCCTATCGGCCGAGGCGCCTTGAGGAGAGCCGATGGAGGTGGAGCATCGCGCCCCAAGTTTGGAGTGGCCGATGGAGGTTGATATAGAATCAGCCGACCACTGTTGCTTGTTGTTGGGGGCTCGACATTGGCAGCCTGCAAATTAAAGATGAGAAATGATCGAAGGTGGTGATTAAGGTTGCGGGTGTTACCTCTTCATCGGATTCGATATAGTCGGCGTCAAGGCGGGAAAGTAGCAGGTGGCCGCTAAGCTGAATAGATGTCTTTTCCATTCTGACCACCATCAGACAAAAAGCTTGGTGTTGGCGGTGCAGACATACACCTCGGTGGCGGCGCCTAGAAGAAGGGGTTTTGTTAAGATCTGCATCCGATCGTACTCTAAGGCGCTGCTGACGTTGCCCCGGGCTTGAAGTTTGTCGATGAAGAATAGGCCGATCGGAAGCTGACCAAGGCCAAATTGACGGGAGCTGACCGACGGGTGGTAAAACTCATATGACGGTTGCGATCGGCCCAGAGAGAAGCCAGTTGGGTAGCAGATGAGGGGTGATGGCTGATAGGAATATGGCCTTGGACTCTTCATTGCCCAAGGTGTTAAGTGGGTCAAAATTGGAAGGCATCTCGAATGACGATGCATCATTATATGCAAACCAGAGAGTGGCTTCCCTGGTGAAACCATAATAAAACCCCTTGAACCACTGACTAAGTCCAGCGGGGTTATCTTGCCGCCAGAAAGAGCCGATGCAGCTTCGCCCATGGAAACGCATCGGCGGTAAGTGGGATCCTGGTCTTCTGTGTAATCGGTTGGAAAGGATTGGTTGAGAAGAGAAGTCCCAAGAAGGCCTTGGAGGTGTAGACATTGAGCCAGAGTTGCACAAACCACCAAGGACCCCGATATGGCCGATGGCTGGCCGGCCGATAGCTTGTTTGCTACTTGGTGAAGCAGCTGATAGGTAGCGCCAAGGAGAAATTGCCCCAAGGGGATCTGTTTCGATCAACTAAGCACTCTGCCAAACATTGCATGTTGATCGTTGGACCAAGGGTTGTGCCACCAAAAACAAACCGTTCCAGCCATAAGTTCAGAAAAGCGACATGTTCCCGGTCATCGACTGATCCAGTTCCCTTGTTGTGAATAGATATATACCTGGACCAGCCGCCGATGTTTTTTGCTTGGAGCCGATGAGCAGGTTTGAATCGAAGCTTGAAGGGGTTGATGTAGCTCGTCGTGTCCAGGCAGGTGAGCATAGTCACGTCCAGCAAAGTGGGGGTCATCGGCCCGTGCCCGAACAGGAAGGCATTGAGGGCATCAGACCAGAAGTAAGAGGCCGATGCGAGCAGAGGTTCATTCCTTTCCATATCGGCCGGAGAGAGATTGATGCAATGGCCGATATGTGATTCTTCCCAGAGAGTTCTCTTCGCAGCTGATACTCTGATATACCAATCTCTCCACCCAGGTAGCATGCTCGGCCATGGCCTGAAACTATTGGTCCAATCGCTGACTAGCATAGCCGAGTTCTTGAAGGGATGCGTTGGGTCTCGGCGCCTATGAAATCTGTGGGATCTTCGCTACCCATGGGCCGTGGTAGAAGAAGTTCGGGTAATCGGCGGCCGGGATCAAGATCTGGTCTCTAAGATGCTACAGTAAACAAGAACACGACGCGAAACAGATGAAGAGCATGGCAGATTGAGTGCATTTAGGCTACAAAAATCGGGAAAAATAATCGAGCAGGAAGATTACCTCAGGGACTGCGGATGCTGATGCCATCGCGAGAGAGGAAGAAGATGCAGGAATCAACGGCCGGAGAGAAGGGCTGCGACGGTTCGTCTGGGTTCGCTGGAGCTTATCGAAGTCTTGGGAGGTGAAGCGGCGGTGCTCTGGTGATGTGAAAGCGTAAAAAAGGGGCTAGGAAGACGAAGCGTTTTATAGAGATATGATGACCGAGCGGGAATCGAGGCCGTTGGTACTGTTTCAAACAATTATGGTAAGTGGGCTACCCTGGGCCGCCTCGGTATGGGAGAAATTTAGAGGCCCAAAACGAAAGAATTTCGAAGTCCTATAGAAGAACTCCGAAATTGGGGGGCATGTGTTAACGCCAAAATTTGGTAAGGCCCTGTATCAGATTCGGTCAAGAGGACAGCTGCAGTCAACTAACGAAAATTGATCCAGAAGCGGGCCGCAATCAGGGAAGGAGCCGTGAAGACCGCACGTGGCAGTTAATTACTATGTTTATTAGGCAAGGATTTATCTCTTTAGGAAACCTGACCCCGTGTTTAGTCGGGTCTTGTTAACATTTCTTCTGTAATTAGGAAACCTTATATCGTGTCCAATAAGGACTCATGTTAACTCGGGGTATAAATACGTATGCCCGGGTGCTGTGTAAATCTATCTACAATCAGATCAATAAAATTCGGCGCATCGCCACCCCTTCGACGGGTTCTTGCTTCTCGAGCCGGGCTGCATCGGTTAAGTTCGACCTCCAGCGAGAGGGTAAGTCTCGTCACCCCGGCTACCTATCGGCTAGGACTTCCTCGGTTAGGTCCGATATTCTAGTCGGTTTATGGTAGTCGGCTTACCACGATATACTTATTTTATCTATGGCTGCATCAGTTCAGTTTGATCTCATAGGTTGATTAGGTATATCACATCACGCGTGCATAGATTGTATCGGCCAACTGGGTGTAACTTATCGACAGTTTGTGCTGCATCGGTTAGGTCCGACCTACTAAGCTGCCCCGATAAGTTATTCTTGCTAGGTCGATATTTTCTATGCAAGCGTCTTATCGGAATGTATAGCCGATAAGTTATCTCGTTTTATATCACAATCGCATTAGATTTATCGGCTTGTCGAGGTCCTGTTATTGTTACCAGTCTGTGCTGCAACGGTTGGGTCCGATCTACTAGATTGATGATAATAACTTTACTCTTAGTAAGCCGATGGGTTTTATGCGATGTTTTATCGGAGTGCTTAGCCGATAAGTTATCTCTTAAACACAGCCGATTATATTGCTCGTTATGCATTTTTTTTGCCTGCATTATTGTTACGATCGGCTAAGGCCCAGCCGATTAGTTCACTATGCCGATTCGAGCACGAGCACAAATAGGTTCCCGGGCACAGGCTCAGGTAAGTTCCCGGGCACGATCAGCAGGCGAGGACCCGGGCGCGAGCATGATTGGCAGGCGAGGACCCGAACGCGAGCACGAGAAAGGGCTCGGGTACTGACGCGAGCAGCACCATCGCGGCGAAATCAGTAATTTTAATCATAATCGGCTGGAGTTTATTTAATCTACTTATTTATGCATCCTGCCTATTTGCTTTATAAGTTTACAGCCGATTTCTGGGCATCTCTTCAATGATCGGCTAGCTTAATATTTATTTATTATTATTAACATTTATTCGTGCCATCATCGGCTTCCAGTCGATGTATAAGTGCTACAGTTTATATCGGCCATCGGCCGATGAGACGAGTCCAGATCGGCTTACAGCCGATTGGCTCATGAATCTGACATTTCTTTCCTTGTCAATTGCAGGGTCAAATTGACTGGCACGCCTACGAACCTCAAGAATTTAGGACCTGCACTGGAGTGAAGCAAATCTCCCAGGCCTTCGCGTGTCACCAAGACGCCGAGCGGCCCCCGGCGGTTTTTCGGCGTCAACACCGCGGCCTGGGACCGAAGCGGACCTCCACGCCCTACGTCAGAGTAGGGGCGAGGCGCTGAGGCACTTTCTGCAGCGCTTCAGCCAGGTGCGCAACACCATCCCTCACATCGCCCCTCACGCGTTTATCCACGCGTTTCGCTCGGGCGTGCGCGACCAGCGCATGCTCGAGAAGTTGGGCACCCGACGTCCAAACTACGGCCGAACTGTTCAGTCTTGCCGACCTCTGCGCCCGCAAGGAGGAGGCCCGGGCGTGGAACAAGCCGCGCCCTGAGGCCCCCGGCCAAGGCCCTAGAGAAGACGGCGAGTCCTCACGTTCCGCATCCCGCCGGAACAGGGGGAAGCGCCAAAAGGGCGCGGAGGCCGCCGAGAACTTCATCTTGGCGGCCACGGGTGATCCCCGGGGTGACGCCGCCCGCTGAGACGACAACGGCGCCAAGCGGCAGAAGGCCGCGCGCGCGCCACCACCACCGGCTGTGGGCCGGAAGTGGTGTTCCGTCCACGAGACGGACCGCCACGACCTCACGGAGTGTCGCGCCGTCCAGAACTTGGCCGAGTGCACCAAGAAGTTCCAGCAGGAGCGGCAGCAAGCCAAGCCCGCTCCCGATTCGGAGCAGCCTCTCGAGTTCCAAGAACCTGAGAATGTCCTCGCCACTCTCGACGGCGGGGAACACGCTCACTCCTCGCGCCGTGGCTTCAAGGCCATGAAGCGCGAGCTATTAGCCGTGACCCCGGGGCCAGCGGCGTCCCGGAGGCTGAAGTGGTCGGACACTCCGATCACCTTCGGCCCCATAGACCATCCGGCCCGGGTACCTGGGGAGGGGCAGCTCGCCCTGGCGGTCTCCCCCACTATATGCAACATCAAGGTGGGCCGCGTCCTCGTCGACGGGGGCGCCGCCCTCAACATCCTTTGCCCCGAGATCTTCGAGAAGATCAAGGCCCTGGGAACGAATCTTGCGCCCTCGTTGCCCATTGTTGGGATTACAAAGGGCCTCACTTGGCCTCTCGGCCAGGTCTCGTTGCCCGTTACCTTTGGTGACCGTGGCAACTTCCGCACCGAGCGCATCGTCTTTGACGTCGCCGAGTGCAACCTCCCGTACAACGCGGTCCTCGGGCGCCCCGCGTTGGTGAAGTTCATGGCGGTTACGCACTACGCGTACCTAACCATGAAGCTTCCCGGTCCCTC
This sequence comes from Oryza meyeriana var. granulata, assembly GCA_003991445.1. NCBI lineage: Eukaryota > Viridiplantae > Streptophyta > Magnoliopsida > Poales > Poaceae > Oryza > Oryza meyeriana. The sequence continues at coordinate 163,689 of RYFJ01002873.1, forward strand.
GGGCCCGATTACAGTCCTCGGGGACGTGAAGGCGGCCCTCTTGTGCGCCGAGCAGCGCGCGGCCGACATCGCCCCAGCCGCTCCCGACACCGCGGACGGCGTGGGGTCCTCGCTGCTCCGTGCCCCCAAGCTGCGCATCGTCGCCACCGACGCGGAGATGGTCAAGGAGGTCGCCCTCGGCGATGACCCGTCACGGACCGTCAAGATTGGCGGTTCGCTTGCCGGCAAATAGGAAAGCGCGCTCGTCGCCTTCCTACGGGCAAACTCCGACGTCTTCGCTTGGCAACCGTCGGACATGCCCGGGGTCCCTAGGGAGGTGATTGAGCACCGCTTGGCCGTCCGCCCGGGCTCGCGCCCCGTTCGGCAGAAGGTACGACGATAGGCCCCGAAGCGCCAAGCCTTCGTCCGCAAGGAGATCGACAAACTTCTCGCTGCCGGCTTCATCCGCGAAGTCGTCCACTCGGAGAGGCTGGCCAACCCAGTCGTCGTCCATAAATCCAACGGAAAGCTGCGAATGTGCATAGACTACACCGACCTCAACAAGGCTTGCCCCAAAGATCCATTCCCTCTGCCGCGCATAGACCAGATAGTCGACTCCACCGCCGGGTGCGACCTCTTGTGTTTTCTTGACGCTTATGCAGGTTACCATCAGATCCGCATGGCAGAGGAGGATGAGGAAAAAACCTCTTTCATTACCCCCCAGGGGGCCTTTTGTTATATGCGCATGCCTTTTGGATTGAAAAATGCTTGTTCAACATTCCAGCGTGCTGTCCGTGTAACATTCGAATCGCAGCTAGGTCGCAATATGGAGGCCTACGTCGACGATTTGGTCCTGAAGTCGCGCGACCGCGCCACTCTGCTCCATGACTTGGCCGAGACGTTCAGCAACCTTCGTTGCATGAGGATGAAGCTGAACCCGGACAAGTGCGTCTTCGGGGTCCGGCCGGCAAGCTCCTCGGGTTCCTCGTGTCGAGCCGCGGCATTGAGGCGAACCCGGAGAAGATAGCGGCAATCGACTGCATGCGCCCCCCGACAAAGTTCCGGGAGGCCCAGAAGCTGACCGGATGCGTGGCCGCGCTAGGTCGCTTCATCTCCAGGCTCGGGGAGCGCGCCTCCCCCTGTTCAAACTTCTCAAGAAAACTGGGCAGTTCACCTGGACCGGCGAGGCCGAACAAGCCCTTGACGAGCTCAAGAGGTACCTGACTACGCCCCCTGTCCTCGTGACGCTGGCACCAGAGGAGCCCTTGTTGCTCTACATCGCGGCAACCCCGCAGGTGGTGAGCGCGGCGCTCGTCGTCGAGCGCCCCTTACCAGACGGGGCGCGAGTACCCGGACCGCATCGCCTTGGCAAGAGCAGGTCTGGGGAAGTCGCCCCGATACATCCCACATCCAAGATCAGGCCGCCGGATCCCGACACATATCAAACTACATTTCAGTCCCGGGCCCCCAGGTCCTAGGCACATATTCGAGCCAGGGCACAGGTTCCTGGGACCATGTCCCGGAATCCGCTCCTCGAGCCCGACACCGCGGAGCCCGAACCAGAGTAGCCTCGCCAAGGCGAGTGCGGGCCTAGGAACGTGGCGCCCGGAATAACCTCAACATTATCACAACCAGATGGGGCGCAAGTACCCGGACAGCATCGCCTTGGCGAGAGCAGGTCTGGGAAGTCGTCCCGACACATCCCATATCCATGCCCGGGCCCCCGGATCCCGGCACATACCACACCGCATTCCAGCCGGGGCCCCCGGGCCCTGGGTCTACATGTCCTCCCGGCCACGAGAGCTCGCTCCCTTCCGGGGGAGTTGAGCCCAGGCCACCGGCCCCCGTCGGGCTGAGATCGGGAAACACGCAGCAGAGGCCGGTGTACTTTGTCAGCGAGGTACTCCGCGACGCCAAATCACGCTATCCCCAGGCGCAGAAGATGCTTTACGCGGTTCTCATTGCGTCCAGGAAGCTTCGCCACTACTTCCAGGAGCACAAGGTATCGGTGGTCACCTCCTTCCCCCTCGGGCAGATACTGCATAACCGGGAGGGGACGGGTCGCGTTGCCAAGTGGGCGGTCGAGCTCGCCGAGTTCGACCTCCATTTTCAGGCGCGCCATGCCATTAAAAGCCAAGTCCTGGTGGATTTTCTAGGAGAATGGATGCCGGGGCCCAAGCCGGATCCTGTGCTTGACGCCGGACCCCCGGCCCCCGAGCTGGCTCCCGATCTACGCCTTTGCTGGACGATGAACTTTGACGGCTCTTGCGCCAGGCGGGCCTCTGTTCCTAGCGCCAGAGCCGGGGTCGTCCTCGTGTCACCCACCGGGGATGAGTTCCGCTTCGTCGTCCACCTCAACTTCGGAGCCACCAACAACATGGCCGAATACGAGGGCCTTCTCGCCAGCCTCCGGGCCGCGATCGCCCTCGGGGTGCGACGGTTGTGCGCCCAAGGCGACTCGGAGCTCGTCATCAACCAGGTGTCCAGGGAGTACCAGACTCTGGACCCCCAACTAGCCACGTATGTGGACGAAGTGCGGAGGCTCGAGCGCCGCTTCGACGACCTCAGGCTGCGCTACGTCCCTCGCAGTCGCAACCTCGCCGCTGACGAACTCTCAAGGCTGGCTTCCTCGTGGGCGCCGGTTCCCTTGGGGGTGTTCCAGGAAGCCCTCGAAGCCCCCTCGGCGCGCTCACCCCGGACCTTGGGGACCGCCCCCGAGCCCGGGTCCGAGCCAGATACACGCTCCCTGCCTCAGGATTCGCTCCTCGTGGCCGCGTCCAGCGCGCCTTCCTGGATGCAGGAAATCCGGCCCTATCTACTCCAAGCGCATTTCCCCGAAGATGATGCGGAAGCAGAAAGGATCGCTCGCTTGTCCAAGCGCTACGTCATGGTAGAAGGGGACCTCTACCGGCGTGGCGCCAACGGCGTCCTGCTCAAGTGCATCCCGCGTGACTCCGGCGTCGACATCCTCGTCGACATCCACGAAGGGGAATGTGGCAGTCACGCCGCATTTCGATCCCTGGTCGGTAAGGCTTTCCGGCAAGGATTTTATTGGCCTACAGCTTTGCAGGACGCGTTCGACCTCGTCCAGCGCTGTCGCGCGTGCCAGTTTCACGCCAAACAGAGCCACCAGCTAGCACAAGCACTCTAGGTGATCCCCCTGTCTTGGCCCTTCGCGGTCTGGGGGCTCGATATCCTCGGCCCCTTCCCCCGGGCAGTCGGAGGTTATCGGCATCTGTATGTCGCCAACGACAAGTTCACGAAGTGGCCGGAGGCGTTCCCCGTAATCGACATCGACAAGCATTCAGCGCTCAAGTTCATCCGGGGAATCACCAGCCGCTTTGGAATCCCCAACCGCATTATCACCGACAACGGCACGCAGTTTACTAGCGAGCTCTTCGGCGAATACTGCTCCGATGTCGGCATCAAGCTCTGCTTCGCCTCCCCTGCCCACCCTGCTAGCAATGGGCAGGCCGAGCGAGCGAACGCCGAGATCCTGCGTGGCCTAAAGACAAGGTCCTACAACGACCTCAAGAAACATGGCGTCAAGTGGATCGACGACCTCCCAGCGGTCTTGTGGGCGAATCGTACCACACCAAGCCGGGCGACCGGGGAGACCCCGTTCTTCCTGGTGTACGGGGCCGAGGCCGTTCTGCCATCAGAGCTCACCTTCGGCTCCCCCCGGGTGCAGCGCTACAGCGACGACGTCAACCATGACAACATGCAGCTCGACAACCTCGACTTCCTCGAGGAACGGAGACGGCGCGCCTCGCTCCGAGTCGCCCGTTACCAGCAGAGCCTTAAGCGTTATCACCAGCGTAAGGTCCGGGCCCGATCACTCCAGGTCGGGGACCTAGTCCTCCGCCGTGTCCTCACACGTGCCGGAAAGAATAAACTTTCCCCCATGTGGGAAGGCCCCTTCCTGGTGATCGGTGTCTCCCGGCCGGGCTCGGTAAGACTAGGCCAGGAAGATGGGACCCCACTTCCCAATCCCTGGAACATCGAGCACCTTTGCAAGTTTTATCCATAAACATATCCTATAAGTCGCGGGGAGCTCGGGCCAGCGTCGGTTTCCTCCAAAACTCAACGCTGGCCGGGGGCCCCCATATGTATACACTTTACATAAGCAGCATTTTTAATATCCTTCCAAGCCTCGTCCTTTTCGTCTTTTTCCGTGTGTTGCATTCGTGGCAGTCTCACCCCGTGGAGGCATAATCGGGCCGCGCCCATGCAGCGGCTGGATTTTGCACATTATCATCAGTCCCCTACCAACGAGCTACCGTATCCCCTCCTGCTAAACCCTGGACGCTGTCCAAGCCCTGGCTTGCGGTGCCCCGCCTGGTTGGCTTTGGGCTCGGTTTTTTCCGGAGGTAGGGGGTGAAATGCTTATGCGTGATCTTTTCCACCGCACGGTCGCGACCACGAGGACGCCTTCGGGAGGTGGTCGATGCCACGATTCGTAGCATGGAGTGGACGAGGGAACGAGCCAAATACTCTCACAATTCATCGTGTGCAGATTAGACCAATTCCCGGCAGGATCAGGCAGCCTCCCCCGAGGGGGGAACGGAGTTCGGACCGTCCCCTTGGGAATCGGACAGTCCGATTGCCTACGGTCGAATCGACCTAACCGTCGCCATAAATCGGACCGTCCGCTTGGGAACCAGACCATCCGTTTGCCTACGCTCGGACCATCCCCTCAACAATCGGACAGTCCGGACTGCCCCGATTGAGATTTAACCGCCCCAGGGACCGAATTCCCGGGGCGAGAAGGCTGCGCCGGGCCCCAGGGGGGGGGCTTAAGCGCTGTGAGCGATCAGGGCTGACGGCGCTCGGATTCGGATGACACCCGGAGCTCGGCGTTCCCGGGCCCGTAAAACCAAAATGAATAACAACAAATATTGAGCCTTCAGGGCACGAAGGCCCGAACAACACAATAAGCAAAGGTACGAAAATATAAACATGATTATATACGTATACAAATATCTCTCTTTGTACAAGACAGGCAAAATCGGAGCGCAAGCACGAGCGAGGCCCGGAGATGTCGTCGCACGGGGGGAGGTCACCGGTGTACTTCAGACCGGACCCGGGCGGCGTCAGAAGGGGGCGCTCGGGGGCATGGAGGGCCCCCGGGCCCTGAAGGCGGCCGCGGATGGTGTCAGAAGGAAATCGACGCCTCCCTCGGACTTCTCGTCAGGCATCGGCTCCACAAGGTGCTCGCCGCGGTTGAGGAACCCTGATGCGGGGCAGCCGCTCGGCCACAGCTTCCTCGCGCGCGGCGACCTCACACCCCCGAGGCGTGAGCCCGGCCTCTTGGACCCGGACGCGTTCCTCCCAGGAGAACGTTTCCTTTTTTCCGTGCCTCCATCTCGAACCAGGCGCGGGAGGCCTCGTCGGTGGCAAATCCGATGGCGGCCTCTGATCGGACGACGCGCCTCTCTGCTGCCGTGATCTCCGGCTAACGGATGGTCCGATCCCTTGGTGGATGGTCCGAGCGCAGGGGTTCGGACTGTCCGATCCTTAGGCGGATGGTCCGAATCCAGCCCTCCGGTCCCGGGCACATATGGGTTCCCGGACAGCACCGCCTTCGCGAGAGTGGTCTGGGGAAGTCATTGCGATTCATTCCATCTTCCGGCTCGGGCCCCCGATTTCCGGGCACATATTCGCCGCGTTCATCCCGGGGCCTCCGAGTCCCGAGCCCACATCTGACCCAGGCCAACAAGTCCGGAGTGCGCAGCAAGTCACCAAGCTCCATCACCTCGCGGCAAACCAGGTGGGCTCCACGTCCCCCTCGTTTCTTCAAGACATGGCCTTGTTCCTGCCCGCGGTGGATCACGGCCGAGCAACAGAGCCAGGGGCCACTATCGGTGAAACGGGACTGGGGGTCCCACGGATCCCGGGGTCTCATGGGTCTTCTACCACGTCGGCTACTCCGGGGCCCACATTCTGCACAATTGGCGGCCGGCTACGGCCGGATCTCCCGTTAAGTGCCCGAGGCCCGAGCGCTGTCCGGGCCCGGGTGCGCCACCCGTGCCCGGGTGCGTCTTTCCCGAGCCCGGGAGCGCTTCCCCGGGTGCGCCACCCCGTGCTCGGGTGCGCCGTGCCCGGGTGCGCTCGCCCGGGTGCGCTACCCCGTGCCCGGGTGCGCCTGCCCGGGTGCGTCTTCCTCGGGCTCGTGTTCCGAGGACATTCCCCGGCCCCGGGACCCACAGGCACGGTCCCGGGGCGCGTTCCCTGGGAGCGCACCAGCACCCCAACTACCCGCATTAATGGCGAGACGACGGGGCGCCTCCTGCCTGTCTCCCGACAGAGAGCGGAGCCATACGCTGTCACATCTCCATAATCTGGTCGCCCGCAGCAGCCGAGCGGCAAGACCACCAGGCATGCTCTGCCACAGCCGCCCGCGGCAACCGAGCGGTAAGACGACCGGATGTGCTCTGCACAGCCGCACGCAGCGGAGCGACGTGCCGACAAAACGTGCAGCACAGACCCTGGCATGGCGACAGCGGACTAGCTCCAGCCGCCCGCAGCAGCCGAGGAAGCGGCAACTAGACGTCCCTCCGGCGCGGCGTGGCAGGCGGCCGCGTGCGTGCGATAGAGACGAATGGTAGCTATCCTCCTCTAAGCATGATTTCCAGGCACTGTGGACTCCCTTTGGCGATAAAAGGAGGATCAATGCCCGGCTGAAAGAAAAGGAAAAAGCTTCAGGATTAGCAGCGACTAAGGGCTCTCTGGCTAGGACCCGCTCTCTAGCTCACACTCTCGCTACTGTTCGTCTTCCTCAGCTCCGGCCACGAGCCGAGTTCACCTTGTAACACAGCGACCCATATTCATTTCTCCCAGATAGCTGAACACACAGGAGTAGGGTATTACGCCTCCGTGCGGCCCGAACCTGTCTACGCCTCCTGTCTCTCTTTTGTGCCATCGTTGGGATTCGGACGGTCCGAACTCTGCTATCTCTCAGCCCGGGCCCCCAGCTCCCGAGCATTGATTGATCCATTCTTCCACCGGACGCCGCATTCGCCTGAGAACCACTCCCCTGGCCGAACCTCAAAGGGGGGTCACCAGACTTCCCGCCGTCGGAGTTTCATCCTTCGACACATATGAAACAAACCGTACAGTCTATCGTCTAAAAATACTATTCAGCCTATCATCATATAGTAGTTGTTTTTAGGGAAAAATAAAAATACTATAGTATTTATTTTCAGAGAAAAATAAAGGAGAATATATCCTATAGATTTAAGCTTTTCGTACGCACACCGTATATCAAATAACAAATATCAGAAAAATTTCTAGAAAAATTTGTACATGTACTTTCAATAGTATTACACCTTCAAATTCATTATATTTTAGTTGTAAAAAAAATCTAACAGTTTTAAGAGTATAAATTTGAATTTGATGATAAGACTTTATATATAGGTATAGTATTATTGGATGTACATGTACAAATTTTTCTAGAAAATGCAGATCTAGTACTTAACTGATGTGCTTGCAAACTTGTTTCAACAAATAAATACTAGCAATCATTTCGATTTGCTTGCAAACTTGTTTCAACAAATAAAGACTAGCAATCATTTCATGAACTAAATGCTAATGCAAAGAGTGTCAGACTGAATAACATGCTCCCTGAAACGTGAAATAAATGCTTGCAAGAAGTGTCTTCCTTACATGCTCTTCAACGACAGCATGAACAGCAGCATCAGGAAGAATTGGCCTCCCAATGACTGTTTGAGCTTGTGAGCCAAGCATGAGAACTCGATTCAAAATTAACTACAGCATGTAACCATGCCAACAACATCAGCAAAACTTTCGATAGAATTGGAAAATATAAGAAGCAAGTAGAGACCACTGGGGCTGGCACTAATGGAAGTGTATTATGATATGAAAATAAGGTGTAGTGACAGAACTAACATTAATGCAACTAAAACAAGTATCCGCTCATTAAGGTTCCACTTAACCCTACACAACAGTTCATGTTTCTAACACGTCCACATACTCTGCAAGCTTAAATTGGAATGTTTCTTAATATGAAAGTTCAAAGCTCTCATCATAAATGAAACAAAATCCAGTAATCAAAAGAGCTAACAGTGGGATCATTGTACCAAGATTAGATCATGCATTGCATACAATTCTACATCTTAACATGTCAAGTGCCTCTATGATCTAGAACTCGAAGTTTCACAACAATAGGTATCATTTATCACCATCACCATATGAGGAAAGACGATAAACCTCTGCACTGAATCATGATCTCATAACCTCAACTATACCGTATCAATTATAAGTTGCAGCTTGCTAGACATCAAGTTATCTAACGCATCCTTAATCAAAATAAAAGTAAACAGTTGCGTTCAAAGTGCACAATTACCTTATCATTCACATCGCAAAACTTCAACCTCTCCGTGAAGATTGAATCGCCATTGCTCACCTTAAACTGATGCGAACCAATCTGCAGGAAGAAGCAACCGTATCCAATCACCCACCAGATCCACACCCAAACACAAAACGAAAGCTTGGGAACTGATGGAGCTGACCTAGACGATGGCGAAGACGGGCTCGTAGGGCTTGAAGGGCTTCTCGTCGGCCCCGAGAGGGCCCACCACCATATACCCTATCTCCGTCGCCTCCGCCACCTTCTCCTCCTCCGTCTTCCCGCTGGGAGCCTTCACCACCACCGCCTCCTCCTCCCCCCACTCGTCCTCACTCCCCTCTTCGTCGCAGTGATCATCATCGTCCCCCTCCTCCTCGTCACCGGAGGATCGGGACGCGATGTGGCAGCGCGAGGGGAAGAGCCGGGGGGAGGCGAGGACGCGGGGGCTGTGCGGCGCTAGGGGCTGGGACAAGGACGTTAGGGTTCGTGCCGTGATAGAGGCCGGCGCCAGGGGCTGAGGACTGTGAGCGATGAGGCGGCACGAGAGGAGGCGGAGGAGGCATCGCCGCGTCGCCATGGCTGTGGCACGGCGCGGAGGGAGGTGAAGCGGAGGAAGGGGTAGAAATGGAAATATTCTCTGAAGCAGCGGTTTGACGAGGGTTTAAGGGAGGAGGCACGGAGAGAGACACTACCAGTGGGCCCTCTTCATTACGTATCGGGAAGAAACATCAAATCTTCGCCTTCTTGTGGTGAAGCGTAATACGTCGGAACATAACACGTACTCTCTAGGGTTCACGATATATCATTGGGAATTTCGACCCCATCGAGATGTCAAAACCTAAAAATTTCAACCAATTTTGATCGAATTTACAATTTCAAAATTAAATTTCTCAAAAGCCATTGGAATACCCCTCGAGATCGACTTTCAGACCGGTTCAAAATTTTACGATTTTGGATCCGTTTTTGTCAAGATTGTAAACCCTCAAATCCTCGATTTGCGGCATCCGTTGCCTCCTTTCCGTACTTTTTGTTTCGATAGAAGAATCTTTCATCAGCATACAAGACTGTAAAAATTGTAGAAATTGTACGATCCATATGAAACAAACAGTACAGTCTATCGTCTAAAAAAACTATTCAGCCTATCATCATATAGTAGTTGTTTTCAGGGAAAAATAAAAATACTGTAGTATTTATTTTCAGGGAAAAATAAAGGAGAATATATCCTATAGATTTAAGCTTTTCATACGCACACCGTATATCAAATAACAAATATCACAAAAATTTCTAGAAAAATTTGTCCATGTACTTTCAATAGTATTACACCTTCAAATTCATTATATTTTAGTTGTAAAAAAAATCTAACAGTTTTAAGAGTATAAATTTGAATTTGAGGATAAGACTTTATATATAGGTATAGTATTATTGGAAGTACATGTATAATTTTATTTCAGAATTTTTATGATATTTGTTAGTTGTTGTGCAAGTGAAAACTTGTGTGTATAGGATTCGTTCCCAAAATAAAGAGCGTTTTGTATTGCTCCTTAAAAGTGAAATTCATTCTCTATTTGTCACTGTTTCTTGTAACATTATCTATGATTAAGACATTAGATAGTAAGTTTTTCAAACGAAAACATTGATAGTAAGTTTCAAGTTCAAACTAGAATCTAACTGAGAAACTGAAGTGGGTCGTATAGATGATGATCAGCAGCATTTCTTCTTTCCAATCTCAACAAGCATGGCCATCAGAGCCTCACACATCTGAGTGGCATCCGCCTCGGTACGATCCTTCCTCAGCGTGGAGTGCACCATCCACGCATGGTCCAGCCTCCTCTCCGGCCTCACCACCACCGAGCCGGGCACCTCGGCGTCACGCCGCGTCACCAGCCCGTCGCTCCTGTCGCCGTAGCGCAGCCTCAGGTGAAGCGCGCTGATGGCCATGGCTGCCGACGCAGGCACGACCACGGGGAGCTTCAGAGAGGCGAGCACCGATTCGGCGTACTCGGGTGCAGACAAGAACCATGGCTATGGGAGCCGTGGGAGGAGCTCGGCTTGGGCGATGCGTGACAATGACGCGAGCATCGTCGGGGCAGTGCTGGCTTCGGTGTGGAAGGAGATGATCGGCAGCTCATCGACAGGCAGCTTGTGGTTGGAGATGAAGTCCCTTCTCTTGTCATATGTGAGATCCTCCAAGGCCCTTATATCACCCTGCAATTGTTTACTTGTTAAGAATATCATATGAAATGGACAAGGCATGAATAAACAATGTCATTGTATGAACAATTCATAAAGGATTGGTCTTGATTAGGTAAAACAGAGACCAGGATAATGAGGACCTTGATGAGTTTGCATATGATGAGTTCCACGATCTTCCTTGTCGCCTTGTCAGCAATCTAGCCTTCCCGAAGGATGTCAGAAGCTACCGGGGTGCCACCATGTGCGCTCTGAACCAATGCCAGTCCGGCAGCCTTGCCCTTGAGTTCAGACCGGTACAATGAAAGCGCCGCAGCCGCATCAACTCCACCCTTGCTATGTCCCAGGAGCAACACCTGTTTACCAGAACAGCTCTTCAATGTATAGTTTCAGTTCCCGCGCATTTTTCTCCACTGATGCCTGTGTGAAGTGAAAGGTGATACAGGGACAAACAGATAGGAACACAAAAATCTAGTGCTTGACAAACATGAGAAAAGCCTTGCATGCACCCTTGTTGAGCTCAGTTACCTCACTATGAATCCTTGCAATATGGCAAGTAAGCCCCATCTTCGAAAAGATTCTTTTAATATTGACAAACTAGAGTGGACTGTGATTACTAAAAAGTCCTGCATAAGGGCAGATGAATTTTAAGCTAGTCATTGTAAGATTATGTGCAAAATGATAAAGATGCCTTACCAGGGATGAATAAGTAAACCAGTGTGCTAGGCAGATAATGCATACCATTTCTGAAACATTAAGCCTCTTTTAGTATCATTGGTCTTTGCGTGAACTAATAATAATTGAAAGTTGGACCTCCATATCACCATATGGACTAATACCAGGAACAAATCTGTTACTTTCGCAACAAAATCTAAATGGATAGCTACATATAAAATTAAGAGTAAATTGTGTGTATTTAGCTAGTTGTTACAAATGGGAGTTGTTTCTACTTCTACACAAAGGATCTGTAATATTCCTCTCGCAATGAATTTGCTGTTACTTTAAATAGGCATAACTGCATAAGCAAAAAAACTCACTTGACGCTATGCAAAAGCTCCTTGAAACGGTTTGTACCATCAAGTGAACAAGGCAGTGTTTTTGTTCTTTGTAACCATCCTATATCTTTAGAAGATCCCTGTACTGTTGTCCAGAAACGATGTAAGAACCTGCGAGCATACAGGCCGCGGCAGCCCAGAAGGCGAGAAGCTGGACCGAGTCACCGCCGGAAGACACGCGGTTCGCGCCAGTGTTGGCGCGCATCGCTGACCTGGTGGCCGGTGGGTTGAACGCATACATGGTCGTCGGCGATTTCCTCAACCGGCGACTGGCGCCGCTCAGCCAAAGGTCCCGGCCATGTTGGCTGTACACCGGGCCCAAGGACATCACTAGGACCCACCCCGACAACCTCAGCGGGGTGGCGATGGGCCTGCTAATGGCATCGGCGCTGGAAGGATGGGGCGCTGCGGACCGCGCGCTCCCGGGCGGCGTGACGCCGCTTTGCACTGACCACGGGCGGGCGAGGATCCAGAAGGCCCTCCCACGATTCGACGCCGTGGGCATCGTCGTCTCGCAGGTCACCCCCAAGATCGTCGAGGTACTCGACGCCTCGGGGGGAGAGGATGTGCCGGCCGAAGAAGGAGGGTAAGCGGTCCGTGGGTCCCGATTTAGGATTCGCGGCGTCAAAAAGAGTGAAGACTGCCGCTCCGGCGGCCGTTGTCCCGGCCGCTGCCTCCCTGGCCACACGGATCGCGGGCTGACCGGGCCATTGGCGTCCCCGACGTGGGGGCGATAAGACGCCATCGGCACGGGGGTGACGTTGAGCAGGCGCCGGGAGCGCCCGAAGCTCCGTCCGGCACCGCTGCCCTGGGCGCGTCTCTAGGGAAGGCGGGTCTCTGCGGCGGCGACCGGCCACTTTTGGGGCCCAAGCCGTGGAGCTTCAAGGGGCCCCGGGCTAAGTAAGCGCCTCAACTCTATTTGGCCCTTCTCGCTTAGCACGTTTCCCTTGTGTTCCCGACCTAGCTCTTATCTGTCTGTTCTGGCCTTTATAGGAAGAGCTAGGGCCACGATGGCGCCGCCAACCCCGGCGAAGGCGGCACTGGGGACCGCACCCGGATGGCGTCGCCGCGTCCCGCCGCACCCCGCCATCGCCGGGTGCGGTGGTGGATATGGAGGCGCGGTGGCCACGCCGGAGCGACCTCCGCGGACGGACTGTGGTCCCGCTGCGGGGGAGAAGGGACGCCAGCGCCCCGCCGTGTCTCGCGAGGGGGAGCGAGCCCTGGTCCTTTTTCCTGCGCCCGACCAGGCGCCGGCGCGTGGGCCCGAGACGCTGCACGCCCGCTGGGCAACTAGTTGTCGCCGCGGCGAAGTACAGGTGGCGACCACCACGAGCAGCGAGTCCGCTCGGCTCCGGCGGAGCTCGAGAGCAGCAGGCAGTGATTGCGGTGCAACGGAGGGTCACTGTCCGTACGGTGCCACCGAAATCCTCGTGGCGACCTGCCGGCAGAAATCGAGCGGCGGAGGCGCATCGCCCAAGTGGAGCCGCCGCCAAGTCGCCGCCGACGAGGCCTCCCGCGCCCGGTCCGATGGAGCGCGGGAAAAAAGAGATGACCTCCGGGAGGACCGTCTCCGGCAAAGGAAGCCGATCTCGCGGCCCAGGAGCGTGAGGTCCACGCGTGGAGACCGAAGCTGCAGCGATCAGCGAGAGGCCGCCAAGCTTTCCAGCGCCATGCCCAGGATGGCGTGAGGCGCCTCCAGGGCAAGGAGAAAAGGCTGGCATCTTGGGAAGAGAGCCCGCAGACGGGAGGCCAACCACCGACGCGAGCGGAGCAGGTGAAGATGCTACCGCCGAGCTCCGATGCCAAGTCGAGGCCCTCGGACGCGAGAGGCATCCTGGAGGACAAGGAGAAACTCCCTGCTTGGCGGGAGGCGCGCGTCACAGCTGCTGAGGCCCGGCAGGCGGAGATGGAGCCTCCCAGAAAAGCATGTCGACCTCGAGGCTGCTGAGCGGGTCGCGCCAGCGGCCCCGCTATTGACAAGCGCGGCCAGCTCACCGAGAAGCTGGCCAGGGCGGAGAAAAACGACTGAGGTGCGCACACTAGCCTCGCCCTCCGGAAGGAGCTCGATGGCGAATCACAACTGCCTGGCTAGTACGATTCCAGGGTCCGGAGGTGCCTCAAGCGCATCGCGTCCGAGCGCCCCGCAGAAGACCCGATCTGCCCGCCGGGCCGGTCGGGGGCTGTGGAGTTCGGCGAATTGTGGACACGCTGAACTCGCTCCCCCCAGCGAATTCATGAATTTTGGAGAAGTAGAACAGAACTCGCCACGCAGTGGCGGAGTACGTCCTCGGGGCTACCGGCTCGGGACGCGGATTTCTCCCTTGCCCCGGCACTCGAGGTTCCCGACCAAGGGGGAGGAGGATGCATGGAAAGCCGTGGCGAGGCCGCTGCAACGTAGGCAGGGTTCTTCGACCGCGGTGAGCGCCCCGAGAGCCGATGACTGACGAGGAATCCGAAGAAGACAGCAGTTCCCTTCGAAAACCGCCGGGGTCCGGCCCAAGAAGATGAGTGCGCCCCCCCCCCCCCCCCCGGATGCAACATCTCCCGGCCTCCGCTCATGCTTGCGCTCCAATTTTGCCTATCTTGTACAAGAAAAACATTTGATATGTATTAATGATGTTTATATTTTCGCACCTTGGATTATGTGTTGCCCGCTCCGGAAACTCAGCCAGGTGATTCGGACGGTCCGATCCGTGGGGGACGGTCCGATCTTAGGCATTCGTCCGTCCGACTTGGGGCGATGTTAGACCGGTCACCGGTCCAGATCCCGCTCCGCCCACACTGGGGACGCTGGGGGTTGCCCCTGGACGGTTAGTCCGGTCTAGCAGACCCGCGGGCCCTCCACGTCCGGGCGCTACTGGCCCCGAGGGCTGCATAGGTAGGTACGGCCAAAGCGTTAAGCTCGTGCCCTTTGACTCGCCAGGAGCCTCTCAGGACCGACCTCACCGGGGCACGGGATCGCCAGGTAGTGAAGCACCCGGCGCATGTGACGCCGAAAACCGCCGGGGCCGTCGGCGTCCGGGTGACACGCGAAGCCTGGGAGATCTGCTTAGCTCCAGTGCAGGTCCTAAAATATTGAGGTTCGTAGCGCCAGTCAATTGACCCCGCAATTGACAAGGAGAATATTAGCTCAGGGATTCAATCGCAATAAGAATCCTGCTAGCCGATTGCCGAAGGAATGCTGAGCATCGGCTGAAAGCCGATGATAAAACTTTGTTCGAGCCCCAGCTGTCCGCACCCGAGTCTCGTGCCCGTGCCCGGGTCCTCGTGCCAGGTCCTCGCTCCCGGGTCCTCGCTTGTGCTCGTGCCGGGTCAGCAGCAATTGCACATCGGCTATCGGCCGATACGGACTGATGTAGGCTCCTTGTAGCCGATGGCCAATGGCACCTGTGTATCGGCTAGAAACCGATAACGCTATAAGCAAATAGATAAGCTGTCAGTATACCATGTGCATCGGCTAGAAGCCGACGATAAAATAGATAGGCAGAATAGTAAGCTAGCCGACCTGCTAAGAAACACATGTGCATCGCTAGAAAACCGATGATAATATAGATGACCAAAATCATAAAGATAATACAGTCGCTTTATAAAAGATACCTATCGCTAAGCACTCCGATAGAACGTCGCATATACACCGATCGGCTCGACAAGGATAAATCTATTATTATCAATCTAGTAGTCAGACCTAACTGATGCAACACAGATTAATAATAATAAAAGAACCTCAACAAGCCGATAAGACCTAATGCAACTGTGATGTAATAAGTAAACTTATCGGCTATACATTCCGATAAGACACTTGCGTAGAAACCCAACCTAGCAGGAACGATTATCGCTGCAGCTCAGTAGTTGGACCCAACCGATGCAGCACGAACTGATGATAAATCGCCCCCGGTAAGCTGATAAGATCTACGCACGCGTGATGTGGTATACCTGATCGGCCTAAGAGGTCGACCGAACCGATGCAGCCGTAGACAGGGCAAAGATACACCTGGGTAAGGGTGACGAGTCTTACCCTCTCGCAGGAGTTCGACCTAACCGATGCAGCCCGCCCAAAGCAAGAACCCGTCGAAAGGTGGCGATGCGCCGAATTTGATTGATCTGTGTGATAGTTTACAAGGTCCCCGGCACACGTATTATACCCCGAGTTACATGAGTCCTTATAGACACGGCACACAACTTCCTATCTATAAAAGGAAAACTAACAAGCCCTGATCGGATACGAGACAGGTTTTCCTAAAAATTATCAAAACTACCTAATTTATAGATAAGGTAATTAACTGCCATATCGTGGTCTTCACGATTCCTTCCCGAATCCGGCTTCTTCTGATTAGCTCCCAACGGCTGATATCACTTCTTTCCTTAACCGAGTCCGACGCGAACCGTGCCAAATTTTGGCGTTAACAGTGCCTTGGCGGTGGCCGGGAGAGCTAGCCGGCCGGGCACCGCTGCCCGCCTCGGAATCTAAGCTAGCCCGACGGGGGGCGCTGCCGAGACCCGGGGCATCGACAGTGTCCGGGGCGCGGTCCACGACCCGGCCATCAGGCCACGGCAATCGACGCGCACTGACCCAGCGGCCATGTGCGCGGCTTCGGCCAAGATCCGCTTGCGCCCGGGGCCGAGGGGAGCGAAACGCTGGCCATACAAACGAAGGAAGATAGATAGCGAGCGAAGCATAAAGTTGAGTAAGATGCGTATCTGGATGTTGGAAAGCGTGGTGCAGCTACGCGGGCACGACCTCGGGCCAGGAGCACTGCGAGCTCTAGGCTGGGCCAGACCGTCCGGAGATGGGACACCTCAGCCCCTGTCCCGGGACCTTCCCTGGGCACGCTTGCCTCGGCCCCCGGTCCGGAGGACCTTCCCGAGGTGCTGAGCCGAGCACCCTACTTAAGTCTGCCGGGGAAGATCTAGTCTGCACACGATGAACCTGAGAGTACTTGGCTCGTCACCTTGTCCATTCCATGCTACGAACCGTGGGGCTCGACCACCTCCCGAAGGCGTCCTCACAGTCGCGATCGCAGAGGAAAGGATTACGCATAAGCATTCTCGCCCCAACCTCTGGAAAGAACCGACCCCGAAACTAGCCAGGGACAGGCATCGGAAGCCGCAGGGACACGGGTGCCTCCCGGAGGTGCCATCAGGTCCCCGTGAGGTCGACCAAACACCCTGGACCTAGTACGTCGGGGCACGATTACTCATCGG
The DNA here is from genome assembly GCA_003991445.1 of Oryza meyeriana var. granulata. NCBI lineage: Eukaryota > Viridiplantae > Streptophyta > Magnoliopsida > Poales > Poaceae > Oryza > Oryza meyeriana. Next base: position 180,483 of record RYFJ01002873.1, read on the forward strand.
TAAGGACTGATGATAATGCGCAAACCCCAAACTGCCGCACGGCGCGGCCCGGATATGCCTCCAAGGGATGGACACCCAGCGGAACGCAACACACAGAAAAGGACAAAGGACGACACCAAGGAGGATATTAAAAAGCTGTTTATATGAAGTTATACACATGGGGTCCCGGCCAACGTTGAGTTTTGGAGAAACGACGCTGGCCCGAGCTCCCTGCAACTTACGGGATATGTTTATGGATAAAACTTGCGAAGTGCCCGATGTTCCAGGGATTGGAGCGATCCCATCCTCCTGCCCAGTTCTTACCAAGCCCGGTCGGGAGACACTGATCACCAGGAAGGGCTACCCACATGGGGGAAAGTTTATTCTTTCTGGCACGTGTAAGGACTTCATGCGGAGGACTAGGTCCCCGACCTGGAGTGATCGGGCCCGAACCTTGCGCTGGTGATAGCGCTGGAGGCTCTGCTGTAACGGGCGACTCGGAGCGAGGCGCGCCGTCTTCCTTCCTCGAGAAGCGAGTTCGAGCTGCATGTTGTCGTGGTCGACATTGTCGCTGTAGCGCTGTACCCGGGGGAGCCGAAGGTGAGTTCTGACGGCAGAACGGCCTCGGCCCCGTACACAGGAAGAACGGGTCTCCCCAGTCGCCGGTTTGGTGTGTACGATTTGCCCACAAGATCGCTGGGAGCTCGTCGATCCACTTGACGCCGTGTTTCTTAAGGTCGTTGTAGGACCTTGTCTTGAGGCCGGCGCATATCTCGGCATTCGCTCGCTCGGCCTGCCCATGCTGCAGTGGTCAGGGAGGCGAAGCAGAGCTTGATGCCGACGTCGGAGCAGTATTCGCCGAAAGAGCTCGCTAGTGAACCGCGTGCCGTTGTCGGTGATAATGCGGTTGGGGATTCCGAAGCGGCTAGTGATTCCCCGGATAAACTTGAGCCTGAGTGCTTGTCGATGTCGATTATGGGGAACGCTTTCAGCCACTTCGTGAACTTGTCGATGGCGACATAGAGATGCCGATAGCCCCCGACTGCCCGGGGAAGGGCCAAGGATATCGAGCCCCAGACCGCGAAGGGCCAAGACAGGGGGATCACCTGGAGTGCTTGCGCCGGCAGGTGGCTTTGTTTGGCATGAAACTGGCACGCGCGGCAGCGCTGGACGAGGTCGAACGCGTCCTGCAAAGCTGTAGGCCAATAAAATCCTTGCCGGAAAGCCTTACCAACCAGGGATCGAAATGCGGCGTGACTGCCACATTCCCTTCGGGATGTCGGCGAGGATCTCGATGCCGGAATCGCGCGGGATGCACTTGAGTAGGACACCGTTGCGCCACGCCGGTAGAGGTCCCATCTACCATAACGTAGCGCTTAGACAAGCGCGCCACTCTTTCGGCTTCCGCGTCATCTTCGGGGAGGTGTGCTCGGAGAAGATATGCCCGATCTCGCCCATCCAGGAAGGCGCACTGGGTCCGGCCGCAAGACCAAGTCCGCGACTGGCGTGCGTGTCTGGCTCGGGCCCGGGCTCGGGGGTGGCCCCCAGAATCCTGGACGAGGCTGCCGAAGGGGCCTCGAGGGCTTCCTGAAAAATCCCGGAAGGGCCGGTGCCCGAGAGGACGCTAGTTTTGAGAGCTCGTCGGCGGTGAGGTTGTGACTGCGAGGGACGTGGCGAAGCCTGAGGTCGTCGAAGTGGCGCTCGAGCCTCCGCACTTCGTCCACATACGCGGCCAACTGGGGGTCCAAAGTTTGGTACTCCTGGGACACCTGGTTGATGACGAGCTCGGAGTCGCCCTGCGCGCACAACCGTCGGACCCCGAGGGCTATTGCTGCCCGGAGGCCGGCGAGAAGGCCCTCATCGGCCATGTTGTTGGTGGCTCCGAAGTTGAGGTGGACGATGAAGCGGAACTCGTCCCCGGCAGGAGACACGAGGATGACCCCGGCCCCGGCGCTGGGGAGAGAAGCTTGTCTGGCGTAGGAGCAGTCGAAGTTCATTGTCCAGTGGAGGCGCAGATCGGGAGCCAGCTCAGGGGCCGGGAACCCGGCGTCAAGCACAGGGTCCGGCTCGGGCCCCGGCATCCACTTCGCCAGAAAATCCGCCCGGCATGGCTTTTGATGGCGTGGCGCGCTTGGAAATGGAGGTCGAATTCAGCGAGCTCGACCGCCCACTTGGCGACACGGCCTGTTCCCTCCCGGTTATGCAATATTTGCCCAAGCGGAAGGAGGTGATTACCGATACCTTGTGTGCCTGGAAGTAGTGGCGAAGCTTCCTGGAAGTGATGAGAACCGCGTAGAGCATCTTCTGTGCCTGGGGATAGCGTGATTTGGCGTCACGGAGTACCTCGCTGACGAAGTACACCGGCTTCTGTTGCGTGTTCCCTGATCTCGGCCCGACGGGGGCCAATGGCCCGGCCTCAACTCCCCCGGAAGGGAGCGAGCTCTCGCGGCCGGGAGGACATGTAGACCCGGGGCCCGGGTCCCCGGCTGGAATGCGGTTTGGTGTGTCCGGGATCCGGAGGCCCGGGATGGATATGGATGTGTCAGGATGACTTCCCCAAACTCGCTCTCGCCAAGGCGATGCTGTTGGGTACTTGCGCCCCATCTGGGTTGCGATAGTGTTGAGGTTATTCGGGCGCCATGTTCCTAGGCACGCACTCGCCTTGGCAAGGCTGCCCTGGTTCGGCTCCGCTGTCGGGCTCGAGGAGCCAATTCTGGGACATGGCCCAAGAACCTGTGCCTCGGCTCGAATATGTGCCCGAGGCCCGGAGCCCCGGACTGAAATGTGGTTTGATATGTGCCGGGATCCGGAGGCCCGGGCTTGGATGTGGGAGGTATCGGTGACTTCCCCAGACCTGCTCTCTAAGGCGATGCGGTCCGGGTACTCGCCCCTGTCTGTAAGGGGCGCTCGACGACGAGCGCCGCGCTCACCACCTGCGGGTAGCCGCAATGTAGAGCAACAAGGCTCCTCTGGTGCCGGTGCCACGAGATAGGGGTGTAGTCAGGTACCTCTTGAGCTCGTCAAGGGCTTGTTCGGCCTCGCCGGTCCAGGTGAACCGCTCGGTTTTCTTGAGAAGCTTGAACAGGGGGAGGGCGCGCTCCCCAAGCTTGAAGATGAAGCGGCCTAACGCGGCCATGCATCCGGTCAGCTTTTGGGCCTCCCGAAGCCTCGTCGGGGGGCGCATGCGGTCGATTGCCGCTATCTTCTCCGGGTTCGCCTCAATGCCGCGGCTAGACATGAGGAACCCGAGAAGCTTGCCAGCCGGGACCTCGAAGACACACTTTTCCGGGTTCAGCTTCATCCTCGTGCATCGGAGGTTGCTGAACGTCTTGGCCAAGTCGTGAAGCAGGGTGACACGGTCACGCGACTTCAGGACCAAATCGTTGACGTAGGCCTCCATGTTGCGACCTAGTTGCGATTCAAATGTTACGTGGACAGCACGCTGGAATGTTGAACAAGCATTTTTCAACCCAAAAGGCATGCACATATAACAAAAGGCCCCCTGGGGGTGATGAAGGAGGTCTTTTCCTCATCCTCCTCTGCCATGCGGATCTGATGGTATCCTGCATAAGCATCAAGAAAACACAAGAGGTCGCACCCCGCGGTGGAGTCGACTATCTGGTCTATGTGAGGCAGAGGGAATGGATCTTTGGGGCAAGCCTTGTTGAGGTCAGTGTAGTCTATGCACATTCGCAGCTTTCCGTTGGATTTGGGGATGACGACTGGGTTGGCCAGCCACTCCGGGTGGACGACTTCGCGGATGAAGCCGGCAGCGAGAAGTTTGTCGATCTCCTCACGGACGAAGGCTTGGCGCTCCGGGGCCTGTCGTCGTACCTTTTGCCGCACTGGGCGCGAGCCCGCGCGGATGCGCAAGCGATGCTCAATCACCCCCCTGGGGACCCCGGGCATGTCCGACGGTTGCCAAGCGAAGACGTCGGTGTTTGCCCGAAGGAAGGCGATGAGCGCGCTTTCCTATTTGTCGTCCAGCGAACCGCCAACTTTGACGGTCCGGGACGGTTCATCGCTGAGGACGACCTCCTGACTAGCTCTGTGCGTGGTAACGATGCGTGGCTTGGGGCGATGCAGCGAAGGCCCCGCGCCGCCCGCTTGTGTCAAGAGCTGCGGGGCGATGTCGGCCGCGCACTGCTCGCGCACGAGAGGGCGGCTTTCACATCCCCGAGGACTTGATCGGCCCGAGGGGCCCGGGAGCTTCATGTTAGGTACGCGTAGTGCCTAACCGCCATGAACTTCACCAACGCGGGGCGCCCGAGGACCGCGTTGTACGGAGGTTGCACTCGGCGACGTCGAAAACGACGTGCTCGGTGCGGAAGTTGCCGCGGTCACCCGAAGTGACGGGCAATGAGACCTGCCGAGAGGCCATGTGAGGCCCTTCGTAATCCCAATGATGGGCAACGAGGCGCAAGATTCATCCCAGGCCTTGATCTTCTCAAAACCTCGGGGAAAGGATGTTGAGGGCGGCCCCCCGTCATGAGGATGCGGCCCACCTTCACGTGCAAATGGTGGGGAGACCGCCAGGCGAACTGCCCCTCCACAGGTACCCGGGCCGATGGTCCGTGGGCCGAAGGTGATCGGAATGTTCGACCACTTCAGCCTCCGGACGCGCTGGGCCCGGGGTCACTGCCAATAGCTCGCGCTTCATGCCTTGAAGCCCGGCGAGGAGTGAGCGTGTGCCCTGCCATCGAGGGTGGCGAGACATTCTCGGTTCTTGGAACTCGAGAGGCTGCTCCGAATCGGCAGCGGGCTTGGCTTGCTGCCGCTCCTGCTGGAACTTCTTGGTACGCTCGGCCAAGTTCTGGACGGCGCGACACTCCGTGAGGTCGTGGCGGTCCGTCTCGTGGACGGAGCACCACTTCCTGCCCGCAGCCGGTGGCGTGATGCACGCGCGCCTTCTGCTGCTTGCCGCCGTAGTCGTCTTGGCGGGCGACACTGCCCTGGGGCCGCGGACGCCGCCAAGGCGAAGTTCTCAGTGACCTCCCTTGCCCTTCTGCGCTTCCGCCTGTCTTGCCGTGCCGCGGAACATGAGGTCTCGCCGCCTTCTCCAGGGCCCCGTCGGGGCCTCAGGGCGCGCTTTTCCACGCGCGGGCTCCTCCTTGCGCACAGAGGTCGCAAGACTGAATAGCTCGCCGTGTTTGGACGTCGCGGGTGCCCAACTTTTCGAGCATGCGCTAGTCGCGCATGCCCGAGCGAACACGTGGATAACCGCGTGGGGGCGAAGTGAGGGATGTGTTGCGCACCTGCTGAAGCTGTAGAAAGTGCCTCAGCGCCTCACCCCTACTCTGACATAGGGCGTGGAGGTCGCTTCGTTCCAGGGCGCGGAAGGTCCTGGAAGTTTGCCACAAACTGGGTGCAAAGGTTCTCCCACGAGTAGATGGACCCCTCGGGAGGTTCATCATCCAGGAGCGAGCCTGGCTTTGAGGGCGATGGGGAAGTAGTTCGCCATCACTGTCTCGTCTCCGCCCGCCGCCTGGATGGCGGTGGTGTATAATCTGCAAGAAACTCCGTGGGGTCCACGAGCCATCGTATTTCTCCGGCATTGGCCGGAACATGGCCGCCAACACACCTGTCGGAGGCCAGGGAGAGGGCCAGGCAACCCGAGGCGTAGTGGGCAAGCTCGGGCGATGGACGACAGCTCCCCGTCGGCGGGTTGGAGCTGGAGGCCTGGGCCTCGGGAAGCTTGGCGGGCGTCACGCGCGGCTCACGCTACCGCTCCAAAGTGACCCGGGCATCCTCGTGAGTCCGCAAACCGTTCAGCCGATTGCGGAGGTCGCCCGCGCCCTTGTGGTCCTAGGCGGGGCGTGAGGCGTTGCGCCCCAGGCTTGATTCTGTTTCGGCGTAGCCGGCTCGCGCTAGAAGTCGCGCGGCGCGCGCTGCCGCCCCTGCATGGCCGCCGGTGCGACCGACGATGGCCGCGCCACCAGATCAGCGACCTCGTTGAGCCAACGCCGCTCCCGGCCTCCTCCACCTAAAGGCCGGGGTGGCGCAGGGACGGCTTCTGCGCCAAGAGGGCTCCCTGCGGCGTCGCTGACTGAAAGTTGAGGGTACGGCGCGCCGTGGTACGGCGCGTCCGTTCACGTCTCATAGATGAGGCCGCGGCAAGACCCGGCGGGCACTTACCGGCCCCCTCCGCTAGGGAAGGGGCCGAGCCGCACGGCCAAGTCACCGCGGAAAGAGCTTGCCCACCGAGCAAGCGCCGCGTGCCCCCAGGAAGACTGAGGGGAACACGGCGGATTCGCCGCAGGCTAATGTCGCCCGGCGGGTGAAGCCGCCAGACTCCTCGTCGAGTCTCGTGACGAATGGCCTCCTGCCATGGAGGTGTCGGTGTCAGGACGCCGCGTGTCACCTGAGAAGAAAAACCCCCCCACCTGGCGCGCCAGCTGTCGCGAGGATGAAACTCCAACCGCGGAGGTCAGGAGAACCCCCTTTGAATTCGGCCAGGGCTGTTCCCCAGACGAATGCGGCGTCCGAAGGACGATCTGCTCAGGCCCAGCGACCCGGGCTGAGAGATAGTGGGGTTCGGACCGTCCGTTCAAGGATTGGACCGTCCGTGAATCCGACAATGACACGGAAGATATCGGGCCACTCGGGAGCGTAATACCCTACTCCTGGTGTAGCATTGGGAGTGAATTGATTTGGTTTTACAAGGATTTACTAAGGGAGCTCGGCCCCTTCCCTGACTTGGAACTATGGAGCTAGGCTTTACTGCAGAAAAAAGGTTACTACTCTCAAGCCCTTCCAACCTTCCGAACCCTTCGAACCCCCCTTCCGGTTGCATGGATTCCCCTTTTATAGTAAGAGGAGTCCACAGTGCCCACAGATGGACGAAGCTGGGTATGTGGTCATGTTCACACGTCCGCCTGCCGAGCCCACGCCGGAGTTGGCCGTAGCCACGGCGGTTAGGTCGTCTGTGCCGGCCGTTGCAGCGGAAAGTCTTGTTGATGTGACGGGCGTACTGTGGCTGCCCAGAGCGTGGGAAAATGAAGCCACTCGTCAAAGTCTTCGACTGTACAGGGAGCAGAGCGGGCGTCGGGGCGACATCCCCGTCACCTCGCCGTCAAGCTCGCCATAATGCGGGTAGTGCGGCCGACCCGCTCAGTCATCCTCGTGCCTGGGCGCCGCACGCATGGGCGCCGGGCTTAGGCCCCGGCCCGGGAGAGCACCGGGAGTGGACCCCCCATTCCCGTTTCCGACAAGCATACAAGACTGTAAAAATTGCAAGAAATTGTCGATCCATGTGAAAACAAACGTACATCTATCGTCTAAAAAAACTATTCAGCTATATCATATAGTAGTTGTTTTCAGGGAAAAATAAAAATACTGTAGTATTTATTTTCAGGAGAAAAATAAAGGGAGATATATCCTATAGATTTAAGCTTTTCGTACGCACACAGTATCAGAATAACAAATATCACAAAATTTCTAGAAAAATTTGTACATGTACTTTCAATAGTATACACCTTCAAATTCATTATATTTTAGTTGTAAAAAAATCTAACAGTTTTAAAATAAATTTGAATTGAAGATAAGACTTTATATAGGATATAGTATTATTGGAAGTACATGTATAATTTTTTTTAGAATTTTATAATTTTAGTTGTGCACTGGGAAAACTTGTATAGGATTCGTTCCCAAAATAAGACATTGTATGTCCTTAAAAGTGAAATTCATTCTCTATGTCACTGGTTCTCGTAACATTATCTATGATAAGCATTACGATAAGTTTTCAAAGAAAACATTGATATAATTTCAAGTTCAAACTAGAATCTAACTGAGAAACTAAGCGGATCGCATTAGATGGATGATCAGCAGCATTTCTTCTTCAATCTCAACAAGCATGCATCAAGCTCACACCTCTGAGTGGCATCCGCCGGTACATCCTCCTTAGCGTGGAGTGCACCATCCACGCATGTCCAGCCTCTCTCTCCGGTTCACCACCACTAGCGGGCACCTCGGCGTCGCGCCGCGTCACCAGCCCGTCGCTCCTGTCGCCGAGCACAGCCTCAGGTGAAGCGCGCTGATCCATGGCTCTGCCCGACGCAGCACGACCACGGAGCTTCAGAAGGCGACACCATGACTCGGTGCAGACAAGAACCATGGCAATGGGCCATGGGAGGAGCTCGGCTTGGGCGACGCGTGACAATGACGCGAGCATCGTCGAGGCAGTGCTGGCTTCGTTGTGGAAGGAGATGATCGGCAGCTCATCGACAGCAAGCTGTGGTTGGAGATAAGTCCCTTCTCTTGTCATATGCGAGATCCTCCAAGGCCCTTATATCACCCGGCAATTGTTACTTGTTAAGAATACCATATGAAATGGACAAGGCATGAATAAAACAATGTCATTGTATGAACAATTCATAAAGGATTGATCTTGATTAGGTAACACAGAGACCAGGATAATGGACCTTGAGAGTTGCATATGATGAGTTCCACGATCTTCCTTGTCGCCTTGTTCAGCAAGCTGGCCTTCCCGAAGGATGTCGAAGCTACAGGGTGCCACCATATGGGCTCTGAACCAATGCCAGTCCGGCAACCTTGCCCTTGAGTTAAGACCGGTACAATGAAAGCGCCGCAACCGCATCAACTCCACCCTTGCTATGTCCCTGGAGCAACACCTGTTTACCAGATCCCCAGTAGAGCTCTTCAATGTATAGTTTCAGTTCCCGCGCATTTTTCTCCACTAATGCCTGAGTGAAGTGAAAGGTGATACAGGGACAAACAGATAGGAACACAAAAATCTAGTGCTTGACAAACATGAGAAAAGCCTTGCATGCACCCTGTGTTGAGCTCAGTTACCTCACTATGAATCCTTGCAATATGGCAAGTAAGCCCCATCTTCGAAATGATTTTTTAGTATTGACAAAGTAGAGTGGACTGTGATTACTAAAAAGTCCTGCATAAGGGCAAGATCAATTTTAGCTAGTCATTTTAAGATTATGTGGCAAAATGATAAAGATGCCTTACCAGGATGAATAAGTAAACCAGTGTGCTAGGCAGATAATGCATACCATTTTGAAACATTCAGCCTCTTTTAGTATCATTGGTCTTTGCGTGAACTGATAATAATTGAAAGTTGACCTCCATATCACCATATGGACTAATACCAGGAACAAATCTGTTACTTTCGCAACTAAATCTAAATTGATAGCTACATATAAAATTAAGAGTAAATTATGTGTATTTAGCTAATTGTTACAAATGGGAGTAGTTTCTACTTCTACACAAAGGATATGTAATATTCCTCTCGAAATGAATTTGCTGTTACTTTAAATAGACATAACTGCATAGCAAAAGAAAATCACCGGACGCTATGCAAAAGCTCCTTGAAATGGTTTGTACCATCAAGTGAACTAGGCAGTGTTTTTGTTCTTTGTAACCATCCTATATCTTTAGAAGATCCCTGTACTGTTGTGCAGAAACGATGTAAGAACCTGCGAGCATACAACAGTTCAGGGAAAAATAAAAATACTGTAGTATTTATTTTCAAGGAAAAATAAAGGAGAATATCCTATAGATTTAAGCTTTGTACGCACACCGTATATCAAATAACAAATATCACAAAAATTTCTAGAAAAAATTTATACATGTACTTTCATAGTATTACACCTTCAAATTCATTATATTTTAGTTGTAAAAAATCAAACAGTTTTAAGAGTATAAATTTGAATTTGAAGATAAGACTTTATATATAGTATAGTATTATTGGAAGTACATGTATAATTTTTTTTTAGAATTTTTATGATATTTGTTATTGTTGTGCACGGGAAAACTTGTGTGTATAGGATTCGTTCCCAAAATAAAGAGCATTTTGTATTGGTCCTTAAAGTGAAATTCATTCTCTATTTTGCTCTGTAATGTCTCTTCTTCTGAAGAAAGCATATAATAGCAGTTAAAACAGAGTGGTGTCAGTTTTGCAAATATGATATGATAAGCCTGATATCCTCTAGAATATCAGATGGATATCGCGCTTTCAATTCTTGTTTTGATATCCTGATATTCTTTATTACTTCCATCATATTACTACTATGTATATATCATCTTTTTAGTTATATTGCAGGCATCTACAGTTTCAGTTCAGATTTCTAACCAAATGGGAACCAAACTTTCAGCTTCATATGCATGTCTGGAACAGTATACATGCACTGATGCACCAGAAGACATTCAAGGAGGTACGCCAGTAAATGCAAAAAGAAAATGGAAAGTCAGTTATCTTTGTAACTACAAGATATGATCCACATCAGAATATCCAAAGTTCCAAACTGGTCAAGACATTGGCATTGTGTGAGAAAGCATAGCTTGAGTAGCCCGTGCACAAAATGTGAATATAGAGACAAGAGCGTCAGATTTTGGCTCTTTCAATTTGTGAATGAGAAAAAGCCACAGCATGCGCATCAAGATTTGATTGATGGACATCATGTAGGACTGCCCTCGAAAGTGTCAACATAAACACAAGAAAGCCATGTCCTTGATTATTTGCTTTAATTTAAGCAGCAACAGCAGCAGCCTCTAACTTATCAATTCCTTCAATATTGGTTATTCTCAGCTTTGTCAACTCCTGAAAATTGTCAGGGCATAAAGTAACTATGTTACTAAGTAATGCAGGGAATACGATCAATAGTAGCATCTTTTATTTTAAGAACACAAAATAATGAAAACAACTGATATGAAATTACCTGACGATGGTCCTTTGTTCGGCGGTAATTTTTTCTTCTTTTCTTCTTGAATATAATAACTTTTGCATCTAGGGCCTGAAAAACCAACATCAAGAATATTTGAGTCAGAAAATGTGTTATAGTGTCGTGCAACATGAATAAATTGAACACAAAGCTGGTGAAAGCTCTTGGTTATCAAATGTTTATTTACACATTAGGACAGATGGATGTCAGGAAAATCCAGAAGTAAAAGTAGGAGAAATTAACCCCCATATGTATTTCATGATATAGCTTATAATCATTTCATTTTAGTTAATTTTGGTAGTTTGGAGGAACCATGTGAAGTAGCAATAGGAATGATGCAGGCCAATAAATTAGTTCATGGTCCTTCAAAAGTAATGAAAAACCATAGTGTCCGCTATCTCATACAAACTATATGTAAAGCAGACTTCCAATATAGCGATCAGAACCTGCTCAGCATACATAATGTAGATCTTTAGCATGTTAACATCATCAGTTGATGGTAGCATAACAAAGGAAACTGTAAAAATATGCACCACTTGTTTTTGCGAATTTTCTAGCACAATAAATCAAGTAATGTGTAGTCCTTTAGTGTGGAGAATCCTACTACAACACACATTTCCAACCTTAATGACAGCATACAATAAAAAAGTACCAAGGGTACCATCAGCCTTTAAATACATAGATCACTTGTATACCTATGCCATGCAAAGACGGTTTCCATGCATATTAATGATTCCTTGATAATATGGATTCAGATAAACAGGAAATCTGCATACATATTGCTGATCGCATTATTTGCAAAAATGCAGATCTAGTACTTAACTGATGTGCTTGCAAACTTGTTTCAACAAATAAATACTAGCAATCATTTCGATTTGCTTGCAAACTTGTTTCAACAAATAAAGACTAGCAATCATTTCATGAACTAAATGCTAATGCAAAGACTGTCAGACTGAATAACATGCTCCCTGAAACGTGAAATAAATGCTTGCAAGAAGTGTCTTCCTTACATGCTCTTCAACGACAGCATGAACAGCAGCATCAGGAAGAATTGGCCTCCCAATGACTGTTTGAGCTTGTGAGCCAAGCATGAGAACTCGATTCAAAATTAACTACACCAAGTAACCATGCCAACAACATCAACAAAACTTTCGATAGAATTGGAAAATATAAGAAGCAAGTAGAGACCACTGGGGCTGGCACTAATGGAAGTGTATTATGATATGAAAATAAGGTGTAGTGACAGAACTAACATTAATGCAACTAAAACAAGTATCCGCTCATTAAGGTTCCACTTAACCCTACACAACAGTTCATGTTTCTAACACGTCCACATACTCTGCAAGCTTAAATTGGAATGTTTCTTAATATGAAAGTTCAAAGCTCTCATCATAAATGAAACAAAATCCAGTAATCAAAAGAGCTAACAGTGGGATCATTGTACCAAGATTAGATCATGCATTGCATACAATTCTACATCTTAACATGTCAAGTGCCTCTATGATCCAGAACTCGAAGTTTCACAACAATAGGTATCATTTATCACCATCACCATATGGGCAAAGACGATAAACCTCTGCACTGAATCATGATCTCATAACCTCAACTATACCGTATCAATTATAAGTTGCAGCTTGCTAGACATCAAGTTATCTAACGCATCCTTAATCAAAATAAAAGTAAACAGTTGCGTTCAAAGTGCACAATTACCTTATCATTCACATCACAAAACTTCAACCTCTCCGTGAAGATTGAATCGCCATTGCTCACCTTAAACTGATGCGAACCAATCTGCACGAAGAAGCAACCGTATCCAATCACCCACCAGATCCACGCCCAAACGCAAAACGAAAGCTTGGGAACAGATGGAGCTGACCTGGACGACGGCGAAGACGGGCTCATAGGGCTTGAAGGGCTTCTTGTCGGCCCCGAGAGGGCCCACCACCTTATACCCTATCTCCGCCGCCTCTGCCACCTTCTCCTCCTCCGTCTTCCCGATGGGAGGCTTCGCCGCCACCGCCTCCTCCTCCCCCCACTCGTCCTCGCTCCCCTCTTCGTCGCAGTGGTCATCATCGTCCCCCTCCTCCTCGTCACCGGAGGATCGGGATGCGAAGTGGCAGCGCGAGGGAAAGAGCCGGGGGGAGGCGAGGACGCGGGGGCTGTGCGGCGCGAGGGGCTGGGACAAGGACGTTAGGGTTCATGCCGCGATAGAGGCCGGCGCCAGGGGCTGAGGACTGTGAGCGATCAGGCGGCGCGAGAGGAGGCGGAGGAGGCATCGCCGCGTCGCCATGGGTGCGGCGGCGGCGGAGGGAGGTGAAGCGGAGGAAGGGGTAGAACAGGAAATATTCTCTGAAGCAGCGGTTTTGACGAGGGTTTAAGGGGAGGAGGCACGAAGAGTGACACTGCCAGTGGGCCCTCTTCATTACTGTCGGAGGATGAAACCTCGACTGCGGGAAGTCAGGAGACCCCCTTTGAGATTCGGCCAGGGGAGTAGTTCTCAGGCGAATGCGGCGTCCGGTGGATCAATGGATAGATCGATGCTCGGGATGAGAGATAGCGAGGTTCGGACCGTCCGTTTAGGGAACGGACCGTCCGAATCCCGACGATGGTGCACAAAAAAGACAGGAGGATTTGTACAGGTTCGGCCGCACGGAGGCGTAATACCCTACCCTGTGTTGGCTACGTGGAGGAATGTGGTTTGCTGTGTTACAAGGTGTTCACCGGCCCCGGCCGCTCTACCGGACGCCGGACTCGAAGAGACTCACACGAGCTGCGGTAGAAAGACCAAGGCCTTGACTGGAGAAGTTCTCGACCGGGAGAAGCTCTCGACCAGGAGAAGTTCTCGACCAGGAGGGGTTGATCGACTAGGGCAGCTCTACTGTGAACTCTGCCCTTCGGCGATTGCTTATGCTTAAGCTTCCTCTCCTTTTCCTCGTGGCTTGGATCCTCCTTATAGAATCAGGAGTCCACAGTGCCGGACACCGAGAGAGAGATACATGAGAGGCTAGGTATGGGGTTTGTCTTCTCACTGTCTTGTCGCCGTCTTGTCTTGCACGTCCGCCTGTTGCGCCCTGACAGAGTTCGTATGCTGCGGGCGACGAAGTCGTGGGGATGTGACGGCGCACGCCCTTACCGCCGAAGTCAAAAGGTTCTAACTGCTTGGTCGTGTTGTCCACGGGGGGCCACCAGGAGACGCCTACGCGTGGCCGTGCGGACGACTGGAGCGACGTGCCCGTCGCCTCGTCATTAATGCTGGTAGCTGATGCCTGACCGGAGAAGCCGATCGCCAGAAGGAGTCGATGCCGACCGGGAGAGGCCGATCCGACCGGAAGGAGCCGATGCCGACCGGGGAGGCCGATCATCGGGAGACGCCGATGCCGACCGGGGGAAGCCGATCTTATCGAGGCCGGGAGCGGGCCCACAGGGGGCCGTCACTAGACGTCATGTGTAGCCGAGTCAGTTGGTACTCGGGACTCGGACCAAGGCAGTCGGCACCCGAGACCCAGGGATCGAGGCAGTCGGCACCGAGACTCGGGCGGCGTACCCGGGATGGGGCACTTGGGATAGGACGGTGCCGGGGCTCCAAGTATTCAAGAGGGGAAAAAAAAAAGGGCCCCCCCATAGTCGGCCGTCACCAGTGCAGAAGTCCCCAAGGGAACTGACGTGGCCGAAGACCCACGCGTCCCCAGGCGACTGTGGGGACCCCCAGTCCCGTTTCGCTGACAATTGACCGTATCGGGAAGAAAACATCAAATCTTCACTTTCTAGTGGTGAAGCGTAATACGTCGGGAAACATAACGTACTCTCCAGGGTTCACGATATATCGTTGGGAGTTCGACCCATCGAGATGTCAAAACCTAAGAAATTTCAACCAATTTTGATCGAATTTACAATTTCAAAATTAAATTTCTCAAAAAGCCATTGGAATTACCCCTCGAGATCAACTTTCAGACCGCGTTCAAAATTTTACGATTTTGGATCCGTTTTTGTCAAGATTGTAAACCCTCAAATCCTCGATTTGCGGCCATCCGTTGCCTCCTTTCCGTACTTTTTTGTTCGATAGAAGAATCTTTCATCAGCATACAAGACTGTAAAAATTGCAGAAATTGTACGATCCATATGAAAACAAACCGTGACAGTCTATCGTCTAAAAAAACTATTCAGCCTATCATCATATAGTAGTTGTTTCAGGGAAAAAATAAAAATACTGTAGTATTTATTTTCAGGGAAAAATAAAGGAGAATATATCCTATAGATTTAAGCTTTCGTCACGCACACCGTATATCAAATAACAAATATCACAAAAATTTCTAGAAAAATTTGTACATGTACTTTCAATAGTATTACACCTTCAAATTCAATATATTTTAGTTGTAAAAAAAATCTAACAGTTTCAAGAGTATAAATTTGAATTTGAAGATAAGACTTTATATATAGGTATAGTATTATTGGAATACATGTATATTTTTTAGAATTTTTATGATATTTGTTATTGTTGTGCACGGGAAAACTTGTGTGGTATAGGATTCGTTCCCAAAATTAAAGAGCATTTTGTATTGGTCCTTAAAAGTGAAATTCATTCTCTATTTGTCACTGTTTCTTGTAACCATTATCTATGATTAAGACATTAGATAGTAAGTTTTTCAAAAGAAAACATGATAGTAAGTTTCAAGTTCAAACTAGAATCTAACTGAGAAACTGAAGCGGGTCGTATAGGTGATGATCAGCACCATTTCTTCTTTCCAATCTCAACAAGCATGGCCATCAGAGCCTCACACATCTGAGTGGCATCCGCTCGGTACGATCCTTCCTCAGCGTGGAGTGCACCATCCATGCATGGTCAGCCTCCTCCCGGCCTCACACCACCGAGCCGGGCACCTCGGCGTCGCCGCCGCGTCACAGCCCGTCGCTCCTGTCGCCGTAGCACAGCCTCAGGTAAGCGCGCTGATGGCCATGCTGCCGGGCCCACGACAGGCACGACCACCGGGGAGCTTCAGAGAGCGAGCACGCGATTCGGCGTACTCGGGTGCAGACAAGAACCATGGCAATGGAGCCATGGGAGAGCTCGCTTGGGCGACGCGTGACAATGACGCGAGCATCGTCGGGGCAGTGCTGGCTTCGTGTGGAAGGAGATGATCGCAGCTCATCGACAGGGCAGCTTGTGGTAGGAGATGAGTCCGCGTGCTCTTGTCAATGTGAGATCCTCCAAGGCCCTTATATCACATGCAATGTTTGTACTTGTTCGCTCTCGAAGAATATCATATGAAATGGACAAGGATGAAAAACAATGTCATTGTATGAACAATTATAAAGGATTGATCTTGATTAGGTAACACAGAGACCAGGATAGAAGAGGACCTTGATGAGTTTGCATATGATGCAGTTCACGATCTTCCTTGTCTCGCGACCTTTCAGCAAGCTGGCCTTCCCGAAGGATGTCGGAAAGCTACCGGGCTTTTCGTGCCACCATATGGGCTCTGAACCAATGCCGTTAAGTCCAGGCAACCTTGCCCTTGAGTTCAGACCAGTACAATGAAAGCGCCACAGCCACATCAACATCCACCCTTGCTGATGTCCCAGGAGCAACACCTGTTTACCAGAACCCCAGCCGCACATAGAGCTCTCATCTATGTTTCAGTTCCCGCGCATTTTTCTCCACTGATGCCTTGGAGTGAAGCTGAAAGGTGATACAGGACAACAGATAGGAACACAAAAATCTAGTGCTTGACAAACATGAGAAACCTTGCGATGCACCCTTGTTTGAGCTCCAGTTACTCACTATGAATCTGCAAGTATGGCAAGTAAAGGCCCATCTTCGAAATGTATTCTTACGTATTGAAAGAAGTGGCTGTGATACTAAAAATCCTGGCATTAAGGGCAGATCAATTTTACGCTAGTTCAGTTTTAAGATTAATGTCCAAAATGATAATGAGCCTTACCAGGGATGAATAAAAAACCATGTGCTAGCAATAATGGCACACATTTCTGAAACATTTAAGCTTATTGATATCAATTGGTCTTGCTAACTGATAATAATTTGAAAGTGTGACCTCCATATCACCAAGTTGGGACTAATACCAGGAACAAATCTGTTACTTTCGCCTATCTAATGATAGCTACATATAAAATTAAGAGTAAATTATTGTATTTAAGCGTAGTTGTTACAAATATGAGTAGTTTCTACTTCTACCCAAAGGAATCTGTATATTCCTCTCGAATGAATTCTGCTGTTACTTTAAATAGGCATAAGTGCATAAGCAAAAATAAATCACTGAACGCTCATGCAGAAAGCTCCGTTGAAACGGTTGTACATCAAGTGACAAAGCGCAGTGTTTTGTCTTTGTATCCATCCTATATCTTTAGAAGACCCTTACTGTTGCCAGAAAGATGTAAGAACCTGCGAGCATACAACAGTTTTTTAGCAGCAATCCCGTTAATAAGCGAAATCACTACATGGAGTCGAGCCTTTGGGATGGGCAAAGTTCTCAGTCGGTCAAGAACGGAGGCCACACATAAAAGTTGGAATTTGACGGAGCAACGTAACCTGCTAGTTTAGCATGAGCCTCGCTCCAAAAGCACTGCAACTTTCGCAAATGGAATGCCAACTGTTGCCAATCTGAAGCCATGCAGAAAAAAGGGGAAACCTAGCAAAGATCTGACAGAACAAAGTATTGCAAAGTGAATATATACTAATATTTATAGTATTACTTATGGTTAGGGAATTAAAAATACTACACATTTGACAAATTCTGAACAAGCCTTTCTGACACAAGTGGCAATCAGATAGTCCCTTTGGGGGTGGTCTTCTGGTAGAATACTAATGGGCAGCAAAGGAAGCCTGTCCTTAATTATCTTTCGGTGGCAGGCATGACTTTAAGTCAAGGAGGAATTGGAAATCCACGATGTTCTGGATCCAGTCGATGTACCCAAAACATGTTTCTGGCAATAAAAGAAAATCAACACGTAAAAGAATTAGTCGGAACCATCCTCACACGCTAATTCGGATGTCCGTACTGTACAAATTGTTGCCATTTCACATTATACGTCGCCGGACCATCCTCACCATGTTTGGACGGTCCGTATATATGCAATTGTGCCATTTCAACATTTATATAGTCCCGGACATCTACACTTGTCGGACGGTCCGTACTGTACAAATTGTTGCCATTCTCATGTTATATAGTCGGATCAACCTCACCTTGTTCGGACAGTTCGACTGTCAAATTGCCATTTCACGTTATATAGCGGACGCATCCCAAAGTTGTTAGCACGTCCGCACTGTAAATTGTTCGCCTTTTCAATATATAGTCGGACCATCCTCACCTCTTGTTCGGACGGTCTGAAACTGTACAAATTGCCACTTCCACATTATAAATACACCGCCGACCATCTCAAGTTTTAGGACGGTCCGCGCTGTAGAATTGTGCCATTCATATTATTATAGTCCTGACATCCTCACCCCTTTTCGGACGGCGTGAATGTCAAATTGTTGCCATTTCACATATTGTATAGTCCGGACCATCTAACCGTTGTTCGTACCGGTCCGAACCGTTTACAAATTTGCCATTTCACATGTATAGTGTCCGGACCATTACCAAGCTGTTCGACGGCCGCACGTACAAATTGTGCTATTTCACATTATATCAGTCCGGACCATCCTTACTGTTCGGACGTCTGTACTGTACAACATGTTGCCACCCTCCATTATAGTAGTCTCGGACCAATCCTCAAGGTTAGGACGGTCCGCATGTACAAATTGTTGCCATTCCATGTTATATTAGTCCAGGACCAGGACGCGGGGTGGCTGTGCGGCGGAGGGGCTGGGACAAGACATTAGGGCTTTTTTTTTCGTGCGCGATAAGAGCCTGCGCCAGGGCTGAGGACTGTGAGCGAGTGAAGCGGCGCGAAGGAGGCGCGGGGGAGCATCTGCTCGCGTCGCCATGTTGCGCGGCGGGGCAGGGAGTGAAGGGAGGCAGGGTAGAAATGGAAAATTACTCTTGAAGCAGCTGTTTGATGAGGGTATAAGGGAGGTAGGCGCGGTGAGAGTGACATTGCCATGGTGAACTCTTCAATTACGTATCGGGAAGAAACATCAAACTCTTCGCGTTCTATGTGGGTGAATGCGTATATAACGTCAGAACATAACGCGTACTCCGCAGGTTCACGATTATCGTTGGAATTTCGACCATCGATATGTCAAACCTAAAGAAATTTCGAACCAATTTTGAACTCGAATTTCAATTCAAAATTAAATTTCTCAAAAAGCCATTGGAATTACCCCTCGATGATGACTTTCAGACCGTCAAAATTTTATGGATTTTGGAATCCCTTTTTGTCAAATTGTAAACCCTCTAATCCTCGCTTTGCGCATCCGTTGCCTCTTTCCGACTTTTTGTTCGATAGAAGAATTCAGTACAGCATCAACATGTAAAAAATTGGAAATTGTACGATCTCCATATTGTCGGGAAAACGGGACTGGGGGTCCCAAGATCCAGGGTCTCATGGCTTCTAAACCCGTTGGCTCTCGGGCCCACATTTCTCCAATTGGCAAGCGCGACGACCGGCTCTCCCGCTAAGTGCCAGGGGCCCGAGCGCTGTCCGGGCTGTGCGCCACCGCGTGCCCGGTCGCGTCTTTCCCGGCCTCGGGTGCCCTTCCCGGTGCGCCACCCCGCTCGTGCCCGGGTGCGCATCGCCCGGTGTGCTCGCCGGGTGCGCCACCCCATGCCCGGGTGCGCTTGCCCGGTGCTGTCTCTCGGGCCCGTGTTCCGAGGACTTCCCTGCGCCGGGACCCACACGCACGGTCCGGGCAAGCGTTCGGGAGCGCACCATCTCCCACAGCCCCGATTAAGGCGAGAGACGGGGCGCCCTCCCTGCTGTCTCCGCCAGAGAGTGGCCATACGCTGTCCATCTCCATAATCTGGTCGTCCGCGAGCAGCCGAGCGGCATAGATACCAGACATGCTCTGCCACACTGCCGCCCCGGCAGGCCGACGGTAAGACTAGACGTCCCACCGGCGCGGCGTGCATCGGCCGCCGCATGTGCGTGCGCGGAGATGAATGGGTAGGCTAGCTTCTCTACAGCATGATCCAGGCACTGGACTCCCTTTGGCTGATAAAGGTGGATCCATTGCCCGCTGAAACAGAAAAGGAAAAAGGTCAGGATTAGCAAGCGACAAGGGCTTCCTTGGCTAGGACCCGCTCTTAGCTCACACCTAGCTACTTGTTTGTCTTCCTCCGCTCCGGCCGGCGAGCCGAGTTCACCTTGTAACACAACGACCGCATATCATTTCTCCAGATAGCAAACCACAGAGTAGGGTAATATGCTCGTGCGGCCCGAACCTGTCTTGCTCTGTCTCTCTTTTGTGGCCTCGTTGGGATTTCGGCTACTGGTCGATCGCTTGACTAGGTCGACTCCGCTATCCTGTAGCCGGCCTCGTGCTCCCGAGCATTGATTGATCATTCTTCCACCTTGAGCCGGCACTTGCCTAAGAACCACTCTCTTGGCCGAACACTCAAAAGGTGGTCACAGCTTCCCGCCGTCGGAGTCATCTCTTTGACAGTGGCGCGCCGTAGGGGGAGTCTCTTCTTCCAGCGGCTACGGTCCGCGTCCTGATGCCGACACCCGATAATGGAAGGAAGGCCATCGCCGCGGGACTCTCGACGATGAAGTCCGGTGCTTCAACCGCTGACGCACGCCTGGCCCTGCGGCAAGTCCGCCACCTTACCCATCTTGCGTCTTCCTGGGCTCGCGCTCAGACGCGGCGCCGCCGGACTGACGTTTCGCCGAGGCGACCCGGTGGCGGCTCGCACCTGCCCTTTGCGGAGGGGCCGCAAGTGCCCCCGCCGGGTCTGCCGCAGCCCTCGATCATGAGGCGCGGAACGGGCACGCCGCACACGGCGCGCCGAAGCCTCACTTCTCCAGTCGGCAACCTCCAGTAGGAGCCCTCTGGCGAGAGGCCGCCTGGCACCTCTGGCATTCACCGGCGGAGGACGTGAGCGGCTTGGCTCAATGGGTTGCGACTTAGTAGCTGGCCTCATGCTCCGGCTCGTGCCGTACAGCTTCTGGCAGGGGCTCGAGCACCGACTGCACGCCTCTAGCGTGAGCGTCCTCCGCCCCAACTCAAGGATAACGACGGGCGCGATGCCTCGCATCACGACCGGGCCAAGAAGGGCGTGGGTGACCTCCGTAATCGTGCTGAACCGGTGGTGAACTCCTGTAGACGCCGGAGTCACTTGGTGGCGGTCAGCGCGAGCGGCGTGCGGACTGCCCTAGAAAACGCCCCGAGGCCCAGGCTAGCCCATCAACCCACCCGACGAAGCCATCGCCATGTCGCCACGGCCTGGCCCAGTACGGCGCCTCGCTTTGCCTGCCTCTCCTCCAGGTCCTCCGGCAGTGCGCTGGCCGGCCAAGTCGGCCCACCTGCCGGAGAAATACGATGGTTTCCGTTGACACGAGGAGTTCTTGCAGATATAGCACGACCCGCGATCGCAGGCGGCGGTCGGAGATGAGATGTGGATGGCGAAAAGTACTCCCCGTCGCCCAAGGCCCAGGCTCGCTCCAAGATGATGAACCTCCCCAGAGGGTCATGCTAACTCGTGGAGAATCTTTGCCACCAAGTTCGTGCAAACTCCAGGGCACCTCCCCTGTGCGTGTTAACGCCAAGATTTTGGTAAGGGCCCGGTTATCTGATTCGCTCAGGAGGACAGCTGCAGTCAACTACGGAAATTGACCAGAACGGCCAAAATCAGGGAAGAGCGTTGAAGACGCACTGGCATTATTACTATGTATTAAGGCAGCGGATTTATTCTCTTTAGGAAACCTGACCCGCGTGTTTAGTCCGGTCTGTTAAATAGTTATCTGTAATTAGGAACCTTATATCGTGTCAATAAGGTACTCATGTAACTCGGGGTATAAATACGTATGCCGTGTGCTTAAATCTACTACAATCAGCATCAATAAAATTAGGCGCATGCCACCCTTGACGTTTTGCTTCTCGAGCCGGGCTGCATCGTTAAGTTCGACCTCTCAGCGAGAGGTAAGTCTCGTCACCCGTTGTGCCGGCTACATATCGCTAGGACTTCCTCGGTTAGGTCCGGTTATTTCTAGTCGTTTATGGTAGCGGCTTACCACGATTATATCTTAGTTTATCTATGGGCATCCAGCTCAGTTGATCCTCATAGGTTGATTAGTATAGTTCACATCAACTGCGTGCAAAGATGTATCGGCCATTCTGGGTGTACCTATGATAGTTTGTGCTTGCATCGTTAGGGTCCGACCTACTAAGCTGCCCCGATAAGTTATTCCTGCTAGTTCGAGTATTGTTCTATGCCAGCGTCTTATCAGAATGTATAGCGATAGTTTATCTTCGTTTTATATCAAATCGCATTAGATTAATCGGCTGTCGGGTCCTGTATTGTTACCGACTTGTCTGCAACGGTTTCGGTCCGATCGTAACTAGAATGGATGATAATAACTGTTCTCTTCGTAAGACCGGATGGTTTTAATGCGATGTTTTACGAGTGCTTAGCCGATAAGTATCTTAAACACAGCTCGATTATATTGCGCGTTATGTGCATTTTTTTGCCTGCATTAATGTACGACGGCTAAGGCCCAGCCGATTAGTTTCACTAGGCCGATCTCGAGCACTAGCACAAATAGGTTCCGGCACGGGCTCAGGTAAGTTCTCGGGCCGATCTAGCAGGCGAGGATCCGGCGCCGAGCATGTGAAATCGGCCTCAGGCGAGGATTCGGCGCGCATGAGCCGCCCCGGCGGTTTTTTCGCGTCAACGTTTTGCTACCCCCTGGGACACGAAGTTTCACACAACTGTAAACATGGAATTTCACATGGCCGAGAAAAGACATTCAAACCAGACAAACAGCAGATGTGATTCCCGGTCAATATAGAAGATTTGACGACGAGCACAGGCAGCTACCGTCGAAGCAGGAATATGGCCAATTTTCAAGAACTTGGCTTGGAGTTCCTTAGCAAAATGACAAGGAAGGGCCGATTCATAAGACGCAGTTTCCAAATAACCATTCTGGTTGGTAATCGAGCCGCCACCATCTGAAGTCACCAATAAAACCATTACACTGAGATGGAAATCGAGCGTGCATCACGCCTCATTAAATCAGTCGGGATCTTGGTGAACACGCTTCATAACTTATAAAGAAGACGTGGATGGTCAATTATTCAAGAACCTACTAGAGGTCGCGGTTTACCTCCTCACCAAAGATTGAGCCAACCGAGTGATACAAATCATAGGGATGTAACCGAAAACTCGTTACCCAGAACCAGCTGGTGGCAACAGGATATTCCTGCTGGAATATCATCGATCTGCTTATTACGGGGGAATCAGCAAATTTAACCCAGGTGGTTTTGTCGATTCAGGAGTTATCAGAGGAATTACCCTAGAAGAATCGTGGCACTGCCGACTCCACCTAACAGTCAAGGAAAACCCGAGGACGAAGATTTATCAACAGGGTTGCGGAAATAGTGAGGGAAGCAGTTTGGGATCAAAGCAAAGGACTAGAACCTTTAAGTATCGGCGTCCATACCTGAGTGGTTTGACAGAGTCCATGCCACACCGATATATTTGGTCCCAAGATTTCCTAAGTCTTAGGCAAGACAGCACATCTACAGTAAACATTCAGCCCGATTCTAGCACAATGCGGAGAGGCGTCGGCTGAGGAAGCTCGGAGAGTAAGGTTTCCCCTTATCGCTATCTTCGTAGGATCGGCTTACATGTTTCTCATGCCACAACGAATTCATTCGGGATGGCCGATCTAGAGAAACAGTTGCAAATACTTCTTGCTGGAATCCATGGAGATGAGACTGATAGATTTAACATCGTTTAGACAGAAGACAGATGAAATAGTACCGGAGATATCAGAGTTCAGAACGTTAGAAACCGATGTTATGAGCTTGATTGAGTGACGGACATTGCCGAATTAGCTTCCAAGGTCTTTTAGCGCCAATCAAAAGGAGGTTCTACACGAGTTCGATGTCCTTGCCACTGTACAAACGGTACGGTCAATGAAAGCCGGTTTCAGTGAGGCAAAAAGGAAAAATACAGAAAAGGTTGCTTCATGGGTTAGATTTATCATGCGACACCACTAAGACAGAGGATCCGATGCCTGAAGTTGGATTGGCGGAGTGGCTAGAAAAAAACCAGTATCAGCCATGTCAAGTATCGGTAAGGAAGATACGGTAACTTTGACATCAATAAGCCGATAAAAATCTTCGACCTGCTATTACCAGAGAAACCGATACAACACCCGAAAGTCACGTAATCCATCCAAGCCAGAACTAAGGAAAGAAGAAATATGTGCAAGTGCAAATGCTATATATCGCCATCTACAACAAGTGCAACAGTTTTTCGGCAACAAAATCAGTCGCTGTTGAACAGGGAAGAATTAAGTTCGAGAACAAGAAGCGATGAAAATCGACTGGACATCCGTCCCTGTAAACATGGTTCAATTTGCGGGATCGTCATAAAGAACAGACCGAGGAAGGACGGCATCAAGGGTATGAGACCGTCGGGTACTTTCATCGGACATGATAAAGAAATAGCGAGCGCGACAACAGCGGATTATCGGACAGGGAAAAATTTAATCCCATTGGAACTTTCCTCTCCGAACTGTTGGGATCAAGGGGATGAGGTTCCATCAGAAGATTGCCCTGAATTTAATAATCTGTATTGGTGCCAGGGCCCCGGGTACCTCATGACAAGCAATGGCCACTCGGTATAGAGGATTTGGGCCTAGCCTTGTCATAGATGATATTACGCTAGGATTCGGCAGGCTTTGCCTTGTATAGAAAAGGAATATACCCAGTCTAGTCGGCGTACGTTATATCTGAAAGGGAGATCTCCTCGTCTAGAATCCGCATGGGCTCCACCTGTAACTTCCCCCAGTATTGCCGCGAGGCAGGGTGCCCCATGAGGAGAAGAGGCTGATAGAACACACGCCATACAGTCATATCAGAACACCACCGTATATTCCTCAAGGAATACATACAAAACTGGATAGGTATTACCTCACATCGAGGCCTGAACAGCAAAAATATAGTCCCTCTGCGTTCTCTTGCAATCCACCGAGTCATTCGCCGATAGCCCCATATATTTATTGCTTTAAACATCGACACTCGTACCTGGTTACGAACGCCAAAATTGGTACGGGTCTTACCATGTTCGTTAAGGAAAGAAGCGATATCACCATTGGAAACTGAATCAGAAGAGTCCGGAGCTTGGGAAGGATCGTGAAGACCACTTATGGCAGTTTATTTATCTTGATCTATTAGATAGTATCTTTTACCTGATCTCCTTGTCCGATTCAGGGGTCTGTTAAGTTTTTCCCCTTTTACTATTAAAATCTGTTTCGTGTCCTAAATAAGGACTCTTGTAACGTCGGGTATATATACGTATCTCGGATTTGTATCGTCTCGTGGCGATGAGATCGAATGCGGCGCGATCGCGCCGACCTTGGACCGGGAACGGGTTCTTGCCTCTCGAGCGGGGGGCTGCATCGGTTAGTCCCGAACCCCTGCGAGAGGTAAGTCTCGTACCCCTCCACCCCGACTACCCAATTTTGCTAGACTTTCTCGGTAGGTCCGATATTCTAGTCGTCTAAATGGTATCGGCTTACCACGGTGTAATCGTCTGTCTACGGCTGGCATCGTTTCGGTCCGACTCTTAGGCTGGTCAGGTAATCACATCACGGCGTGCATATTTTTATCAGTTTATGCGGGGGTTAGTTATCAACAGTTTGTGCTGCATCGTTGGCCGACCTAGCTAAACTGCCTAGCGATAAATATTCTGTTAGCTGATAGCCTTGTGCAAGCGTCTTATCAGAGAGTATAGCCGGTAAGTTATTTCATCACCATTTGCATTAGAATCTAATCGTTTTGTGAGTTCCTTTACTATATCGACTCTGTGCTGCTACAGTTGTTGAAACTACTAGATCAGATAATAATAGATTATCCTGTCAGCCGATCGGGTGATGCGAGTTATGGAGTGCCTTAGTCCGATTAGTGATCTTTTTATAGAAGCGATCTGTATTGATCCTTACTGTTTGATCATCTATGTATCATCGGTTTTCTAGCCGATGCTAACATTGTGGCTTTCTCATGCAGCGGCTGGCTTACCATCCTGCCATATTCTATTAGTCAACGGCCTTCTAGCCGATGCCACGTTGTAGCTACAGCTTACTATTTGTTAGTAGCATATCGGTTTCCCCTAGCCGATACAAACACAGGTCATCGCCATCGCTACGAGGACGCCTATCAGCCGTAATCGGCCGATAGCCGAGTGCAATGCTTGAGACCCGGGCACGTAGCCAACGAAGACTCCAGATCTGGCACGAGGACCGGCGCGACACGCTGGGCCCGGCACGGTTTATATCGGCTTTCAGCCGATGCTCGACGTTCCTCGCAATCCAGGACTAGCAGGATCTTATTGGCGATGATCCTACTAATATTCTCCTTGTCAATTAGGTCATAATTGACTGCACCGCTGCGAACCTCAAATATTTTGACTCACTGGAGCAGACAGATTCTCCAGGCCTTCGTTATGTTCAATCGCACAAAACGCAGATCATCAACAAGCTTCTTGGCACACTACTCGCGTGGTTTTTTGGTGCGACACCTCGGCAGATTAGGCAGAGAGTTTTCTCGGGATCGCCGCTTTGAAAGAGACATCGGTTCATAGCCGATTAGGGCCGATCCATGCAGAGTTTGGGAGAGAAGATGAAACATAAAGACAGTCCAGAATCCTCAATTGGTGCCCTACGTGGATTAACGAAGAAATCAGAAGAGAAGTGGACCAGGCTACGACAAAATATTAACCCGAGAGAGCTAGAAAACAGAGCAAGAATCAGATAGATGCCGATCATCTCGCAAAAGGAACCAACCAATAACAGTATGGCCGCATAAAGAAAATAGGATCATGAGGCCGACAAGTCGCTCCAGTAGATATGTGTTCTTTTTGCCATGAGAGTAAAAAGACTTCACATGGCAGATGAAGAAGCGCAATGAGGAGGGTTTTGCTCAACTAACTGCAACCTGATCGAGCTATTTTTGATAAACTTGAAGAGTCAGAGCATGCCCGCGTAAGCCATTATATATCAATGGCTATGTAAATCGGAGGGAGAGCCAATGACGAAAGATGCTGGTGATGGGCGAGCAGCAAGTTATCTCACTGCTCTCTTGCTATCGTTTGGAAATTGGGAAAGGTGCTGAAACTGATAAGAGACAAATATTGGTGTTAAAGTAGATTTCGGGGGAAACCTTCCCTTCATTCAGAGGCGAAAGGCGTATTAATGGGGAGTTGACTGTGGGGAAATAAACTTGCTCTATCAGCACGTTTTTTCGTCATTGACAAAAGGGATCGTATAGAGCTTACTTCTCGGCAGGACTGGATTAACGCGAGACTGTGCGGATCCTCGACAATCTGCTGCAATGTTTGAATACAAGGCAAGGAGATCTAGGTTCGAGGTAGTCTACTAGTAAGCAGATCGATCAACCTAACATGGCAATTACCGATTTGCCAGTCTACGGAAGCTCGATGTGTTGATTGCTATCCTTTCCGGAAATATGAGGATACTACGTCAAGTACCCGAGTCAGGAATACAGGCCGATTCAGTCGAAGTCGGCTTGAATTGTTGCTCTGATGGGCCTATGAAGACTTAGAGGGAAGCTGGGGCAAGATTCATGTCAAGCCGATGACATTAAGGAGATGGACATAGGACCGCACCCCAGGAGATAGCAGCCGAGCTGACTATTATTAAGCAAAAATGAATTCCCTGAAGTTCGGGAAGATTGATAACATTGCAAGGAGTCGGAATGTTTTCGCTTTGAGTACCCACATGAGAAAATGCCAGGCATTAAGCCGATGATGTTGACCACGGCTGCCATTATCACCAGGATATGCCGTTCAAGACAGGCTCTCAAGGAGATTCAAGGCAAGCTTAATGAAGCCAGAAGTCAAAGGAAATCACAAAAGGTTGTAATGATGCAAGATTATAAGCATGCGATATGCTGAAGTGGGTTTCTAATGATCCCGGTGGAGAGAAAAAATGGACAAATTGATGGATATGGTATTGATTTCTGGGATCTGAACAAGAGCTAAAAAATACCCCGCCAAGATGTAATACCGAGCGTAAGAGGATTAGTTGGTGATCGCGTCAGCACAGGTGGCCACAAAATGTTAATAGCTCATGGACGCATAGGCAGGAATAAATATCACGATGTTTTAATGGCTGAGGACGATATACATAATCCGGTTCCGGTGTCCTGGAGCTATGGCTTGTTGAGTGGGTAGAATCGGATTTGGATTAAAAAAGTGCCGTGCAGACTTTATCATGAGACGATGAAGGCAATATTTCGGATGATCTCAGCGGCTTCTTGGTAAATTTCATTGAGACGTGTGGTCAAGAGTCAAAAGAGAGAATCCATAATAGCTGATTTGCGAAAAAAAGTGCTGGAAGGGCCAAGAAAGTATGGACTAGAGGATGAAACCAATAAAGTGCGCTTTTGGCTGTAAGTCGCTGGCAGTTTTTTGGGTTTAATGGTCCAGACCGGGGATGAAGTCATCACGAGCAATACAGAGCCATCAGGAACCATACGAACAGTAACCACTCAAGCAGTAAGACAAGTGCGTAAAAAATTGATCTGCAAGGTAATTTGTGAGGAGATTATATTCAATTTGTCAGGGAGAATTGAGTCTTTACTAACTACTCCGATTATTGAAATTGAAAGCCGATCAATGGAGTGTGTGGTGGGGCAACACGCAGCAGAAGGAATTTTGATGAGACAAGAATTAAAGTTTCCCCACTATTTTAATAAGAATTCCGGCAGAGAGAGTTGCCGTTCAGGTTGTATTATAACCGACTAGAAATCATCGGTCTGTTTTGATCCATGGAATTTGAGGGAAAGGAGCGAGTTGTGTTTTTCTGAGCAGTAAAGGCTGGTATTGGAATGCTGAACAAGTTCCCGCGGTGGAGAAGTGTTATGCTGTGTTTATAAATTTTCTCATGTACCTAGTAAGCAATTATATCTAAGTGAGTGTAATGTAGTGTTTGCCCCAAGCTCGATGTGTATATCTGTTTCGCTCCAGTCTTGAAGGCGAATTGAAACTGATTTTTGCTTGGCAGCAGAGTTAAAAACTGAGATATAATCCGCTAAAGCATCAAGGACAAGCGGTGGCCGATTTCATTGTACAGCGACAAAGGCTTCACGAAGATTTATGTTGGCCGATCCCATGGACTTGTTTTGATGGATCGGTTTGCAAGCATGGATCTGGTATGCTTGGTTTATAATCGGCGCTCGGGGGGAGTTTTGGAGTTTGCTTTTACGATTAAATCCTTATGTGACTAATATCAAGCGGAATACGAGCGTATTAAAGACTTCATGCTTTTAAAAGGAGATCGGCAGCCGATATCTCATAGAGAGGGGGTGTTGGTGATCAGCAGTTATCATTTGGGGAATAAGTGAGTGAGGATAGTGGTTTGAGGTCAATTAGTAAAAGGATGTAAAAGATTTGGTTAAAGGATTTCAAGGATGTATGATAGAAGTATATCCTAGGAGCAGAACTTAGAAGCCTAATGATCGGCAACAGGTTGCTTCTTTGTTATCTCCTCGGCTGAATAGGGCAGGTGAGTGAATGCCGATAATGACATTACCCGCGCCACCCAAAGACAGTGCCTGGCGATGGACTGAAACAACGGAAATAATTGCGATTATCTGCAAATCCGTCGCAATCGTTTTCTCTATAAAACTTCGGTAACAGAAAGCTAACTAAGTATGGTGGCTTGAGGGAAGCTGTATTAATCGAACTACTTACTTGAGGGAGTTCTGCTTAGGTGCCGAATTGGGAGGACAAAGTGTTAAGTGTGCGAGGTGCATGAGGCGTCTATGGGAATATAATTCGGATCATAAAGAGAAGGGTTCATGAGATCAAGAAGAGGATGATTTTTTTGGCACGAACGATGTCTAGAAGATTGTCAAGTACATAAAGGGTCAAGAATTGTCAGAAATTTGGAAATTACAGCACGACACAAAAGCAATCGGCTGATCGAACCCCTATCATCAAACCGGGGCGTTCAGAGGTTGGGGAATGACTGGGAACGGCCAGGTTTTTCCCTGCCAATCAAGTACAAGGACATAGTTAATTGCGCTCCGCAGATTATTTTTACACAGTGGTAAGAGGCGATTTCCTTTTGAAGAAAGTTCACGCCAAAGGAGCGGATTGAGTTCGTAAAGGAGCAATAATTTATCGGTGAAATTCCCCAGACAGATAACTACTGATCAGCGGATCCTGTCTCTGTGTCCATGGTTTTCACAACAACCTTATTTCCTTGGCCATGATGGGAGAAAGTTATTAAGTTCTATTCATTCGCCTTATTGCTCGAGGCTGAATAAGGAGGTTTGATCAGTTAATTAACGAAGATTGACGAATTAACAGCGCGGCGATGGCTATGACTACATAGCAGGATGGATCCACTATGGGCCTTATCGGATGGCGTGTCATGATCATCTGGTGCCACCGTATCAGTCTGGTATATATCATGAGGCAGTTTATCTTCGGAGACTAACATCGGCTCTAGGAAGAATTCTTGCAGACTCAGGTTGACAGCCATGATTATTTGATTAAATGGATAGATGACTTGGAGGATTTGGCACAGAATCGGTTGATGAGGCATTGGAGAGGAATCAAGGAAACAAGGCTGGCAACTCGGTCAATACATCAAAAAAGGTTGGGGGGGATAAGCATGTTGCCCAGAGGAGATCGTATGGAAAGTTGATGTTTGCGATCGGGCCAAGAGATAGTAGATCGTAAAGTGGTCGCTCTGATGGGAGGGCCCTATCGATTAATTGGTCGTTTGTGTGCCTGTAAGCCATGTATTAGAGGATCTTGTGAACGGGAGTTTATTGGAGGTTTTTGGCCTAAAAAGCGCTTAACGGGACCAATAATCACCTCAGAACTATGCTAACCTACCCCTAGCTTGGATCAACTCTTAAGATGGTTAAGTGCCGCCTGATTGTGCTAAAATAGTTCAGAAAGCCGATGTTTTGCATCGTCTTAAGACATGCCGATATCAATCGATATACGCCTTTAGTTCAAACAAACGAAGATAGTCAGGGGTGAAGAAGTGGGACCGAGCCCGATCGGATTATTATCATATGACCCCAACATGTTTCAGGAGGCCATCGGTCATATAGTTTTTAACAAATGAATTTTGGATCGTTTCGATTGCACGCAGGCGATTTGGTTAATCTCGTAATAGCCAGTGTCGGTCTTCATCCGAGCCTGGGATGGTATTTCAAATTCTTGCACCGATGAAGTAACTTGACGCACCGTCGTTAACAGACGTTAGCCTCTTGGTCTTGAATAGCTTTCGCGCAGGCCAAATAAAGCTGGGATTCTGTGCTTCAAGATCCTTGCGAACTTTTTCAAGTTCTCCAGCATAATCGCCTGCTCTTCTTCTTTCAGTTGGTCTAGCTTGGATTGGAGCTTCTGGGGGCAGCTCATGTCATCAAGTTTTTTTTCTTTCTCTATTTGGGGCTGAACCGATCGGACTTGGATATCTTAGTAATCTTCTGTTGGTCAGCACGCCTGATCGGCTATGCGCTGTCTATAGCTTGAATGAGTTTATAATCTGTGAACTTCCAGATATGCTGCGGGGTTAGGTGCGCTCGACTGATTCTTCGGGCAGATGTGTGTTCAATTTCTAACAAGTCTTTCCGCCCGGA
>RYFJ01002874.1:0-53495 GCA_003991445.1 Oryza meyeriana var. granulata
GAATCGGTCCTTTAGGATGACCGAGCGAGGACGAACCACCTAACTGTTCTGGAGACACAAGGCGACTAATTTCCACGTCGCCCAAGTGAAAAGCTGTTTAGTTTTTGTTTTTCCGACCAAGAGCAAAGGGAAGAATATCCACTGTTCATGTTCCATATATTTTCGGCCAATGCTGTTTTTCTCAACATCTCAGGATAAGTACAAGTGTAGCTTTGATTAAAGCAAAATAGCATACCTATTGACATGCTTCCTACCACATGACCAATTTTCAAGTGGCAACATACAGTGACAAGGAATTCATAAGATACTGTAAGTAACAAGATAGGGCGTATGCAACAAGAGGTTAACTACCCAAGAATCGCGCGAGCACATTTTTAAGTAAGAACATAGCATCTGTATATACCTAGCTTTGCCATCAATATTAGTTTGAAGTTTGAAATATAGGACAATTGATCAAGGGGTGCTTGCGCTTGTTCCTGTGACTTCTTGGACTCTTGATCTTCCACACAGGGTCAACGAACGTCCGTGTGTCTAAAAACGAGAAATCAAACGAATGCAATGAAAATCAACGGCAGATACAGTCAGACGTACAATATTTTACAGAATCATGCAAGTGCATGATTTAGAGAATTTAGGTAAAAAGAATCGCTTGATCCGAGTTCGTACGAGGGCGATATCGGCTAAAGCGAACGTCTGCTCTTGTCCCTAGAATCGAAATAATGAGAAACAGCATTTTTCGCTCGTACCGAACTTGCGAAACGGCTGAAACATTCTACTAGCCTTGATCGCTAAGTGGTCTATTTGAGCAGTTTTCGGTTCTAGGCATCTTGATGGTACGAAAACCTACATTGTGTGTGTGAACTAAGGACAACTCCCAAATGGAGTATTCCTCAAATCTGCTAGATTTTCATCGCGCAGGCTCACATGCTACTAAAAGGCGCTAACACGTGAAATCCACCGGGCGTAAAGTTTTAATCTAATGGCATTTGGAGGCGCGTGGAGGGTTCTAGGGCTAGGGGTGCACTGGATGTACAAGTGTAGAGCTTCCGAATAGTGGGAAGGCTTCGGTAGCGGCGAACGCCTCTGGTCCAAAAAGATGTCTTGTACGCGCAAACAGACGTCTTCGCGCCGTTAACGATGACCGACAAAAAAGGAAGAACGGACAGCAGCTGCTCTACTCGTGGTTTTATCCCGTTTCTAAATGCTAGTTGAGGGCCAACCTGGCTTGCTTGGGCGCGTGATGGGTGGCTTGCTACTCACTCAAAGACAAGCGATTAAGGTGCTGGTGAGGCCAAGCGTAATGCACGGCTTTGTCTACCTCTGTCCTCTCAATGCCCGTAGGTGCATGGCTAGCGCATGCAGGGCACGAGGAAGCTCTAGGGACCGCGATGCAAGATCGAGGGCTCTACCAAGCGGCATGCCCGATTGAGCCTCATTCAACAATATGGGCAACGGTGGTGATGCTTGGGCGGATGGCAAAGGAATGGCATGACAGGCCAGACAAGACGTGGGGGAGCAACGAAGTGCTCCCGAAGTAAAAAGGAGGTACATCGCAGAATCGGAGCTCACCGAGGAGTGCAGGCGGTAGGAGCGATGTTTGAGTGGCGTGATCGGCTCGGCAAAGAGGGTTGTGCTCGATGATGAAGGCTGCAGTTCAATGCACTGTGATGAGTTTCAAGACGAGTGAAGGCAGATGGTGATACGCAGGACACGTGGCTAACTCACTAGGGCAGATTCGGGCTGCAAGGTCACGCGCGGCACCCCGGTCGGCGTTGCAAGAGACGAAGGGATGCGGTGGTGCTTTGCTGCTTGCGAGGGCGAAAGACGGAGTTAGGTTCGAGCAAGGACGCGTGTGACACAGCTGAAGAAAACACAGGGGGGTTTTTCTAAAACTCACCGGGAGTCTCAGAGCGAAAAGCGTGGTGCACTGCCGGCGCGTGGGCCGGACCTCACGTTCCAGCGACCAAGGAGCAATCCTAGGGTCTTGGAGGTGAGAAAGAGGGCGAGCTGGGGAGGCAAGGAGGCATAGGCTTTGGTTAAATAGGAAGGCAGGGAAGGAGAGGAGAGGGGAAGGGGCGCTGCGTCTGCTCAAGTTCGCGATGGGGGCACGGGCAAGCGTGCAGCAGACATGGGAGCAGGCCAGGGCGCTGCTGAGGTTGCGGGGTATGCTGCGAGGTCGCCGAAGGCGGCTCCTGCCTCTCACACCAGTGGTCCAGGGCGGCAGAGGAAGCCACGTGGCCGAGCGCACGGGCGAGAGAGGATCCTCGGCGTGATCGTTTGGCAGATGGAGGACAGGGTAGCGATAGCATCCGTATAGCGATTCACGCTAAGGACTATTCTCTGGGTTGAGGACGCCGAAATCAATCGGCCCGATATTGACCCTCGTATGCCGATGTGGCGATGACAGACTGATACAAAATCGATGATAGTTTAAGTGAGAAGCAAACGGCCGATTGCACGATAGGCAATTCGATACCTGAGCATCGGTCTAGAATGCCGATGACAACATAGGCGGAGAAAAGCCAGCTGACTGAGAAAAAGGGCGGGACGCGAGAGAGGCGCGTGCGCCGAGAGAGGGCTGCGTGCGCGGTCGGGAGAGGAGGGAGCGGCTGGAGCGCGGGGCTCGCGAGAAAGGGCAGGGACTGAGAGAAGAAACAGGAGAGGGGCACGGGCGCGGGGTCGGGGTCGGGACGGATGGCGCGGCGCGAGCCGAGGTCGGGAGAGAGATGAGTCCGGGGTGAGCTCGAGGTCCGGGAGAGAGAGAGCTCCGGGCGCGAGCTCGGAAGCAGAGTCGGGCGCGAGGGCGCGGACTCAAGAGAGAGCAAGTCCACCGGGCCATGAAAAGAGGGGCGACTCGATGAGAAAAGGCCCCCTGGCGCGAGCAAGCGCGGGCGCGGGCGAAGGGTTCGATCGGGAGGCGTGCTGGTCGCGATGGGAGGGGATTCGGACGGTCAATCCCCAGAGGATGTCCCGATGGGGCAGCATGCCATCCAACGCGAAAGAAACTTGGCGGAACAAGGCTGGGTTTTTCATGCATGGATGATATGAAGGTAGCAATGGGAAAACAGTTTTATGCCAAAGATCCAAAGTGGGCTGTACATGGCATCGTGTGCGAGATGTCGGGAGAGAGGGTGTCGTGACGCCGGAGAACTCGGGGGAGTGGGGCGGACTCCGGTCCGCGAACCGTGAACGAGTGGGAGGGGCGCGGGATGAGCGGTAGGGGCGCCGGATCGGACGGCTCCGGGGATTTCCCCTCCGTCCGATTCGGACGGAGGAGGAAGATGAAGATTGACAGGGCGGCCCGGCCTGTCCAGCGGGTGCGTGGGGGCGGAAAGCTCGGCGCGGCGGCGCGAGGGCGGCACGGGGCACGGATCCGCGAGGGCGCGGGCCAGGCGCGAGGCGCGCGGGCGCAGGCGGAGGGCTGCGGGCGGGGCACGGGCGCGAGGGCGCGGGGGCGGGGCAGGGCGGAGGGCGCGGGGCCCGTGGCGCGAGGAGGAAAAGGCCGGGGAGGAAAAAAAAGGACCCGGCACAGTGCTGGGCGGCGGCCCAGCGATGGAGAAAAGACGAAAGCAGAGAAAAGAAGGGAAAAGAAAGGAAAAGATTTCCAGGAGATTTAAATTCCGATACGCACTTATTTTGAAATTATTAATAATAGTTCCCTGTGCTCTGTTATAATTCCACTAAAATCCAGTTAAATGTATTTTGGGCACAGAGAAATACAAGAAATATTCCGCACGTATTATTGATCTTGGCATTTAGCACCATCATTATTTCTCTAGCCAGTTTCAAATTCTTTCTTGGGTATTTTTCAAGGTAATATTTAGTGTGGCTAAACTCCGGGGTGAACTTACCCCTTAAAACAGAATCTCGTCGAGCTTCGGGAGGTTGTGGGAAAAGGTGAGATGGGCGGACGCTTGCAGTTCGTCTTCTCAGCGCCAGGTGGCTTCTTCTCTGATGGTGACTCCACTTGTCTCAGATATCTGATTACCCGCCGGCTCTGGTGTTTTCTTCACTGATCTTAGGATCCGTATTGTCTTCTCTCACGTGGTGAGGTCTTCCTGGATTCTCGATCTGTTTCCGGTTGCCTGTTCTGCTGGTATCCTCAGACACTTCTTCAGTTGTGAGCACGTGGAACACATCGGTAATGCCAGTCATTGAAGCTGGGAGGCCACCTGATATGACTTCACCTTACTGGCTAGCCTTGGAGGGTCCACGAAACGTGGTGCTGCTTCCCTTTGGTGTTGGAACTGTGTACCCGCCGGAGTGGGTGAGCGGAAGGTACACGTAGTCTCCTTCCTCGAGCTTAAGTCTTCGTCGTCGGTTGTCAGCCTAATCTTTCTGTCTGGATTGAGCCGTCTTCAACGCTCTCGTATATGCTATTTCTTCTGCTTCTTTGAGTGCGTCGGTTCCGATACCTGACGTTACCTGTCTGTCCCAGAAAAGGGGTGTGCGGCACTTCCTGCATACAGAGCGTCCAAACGGTGCCATCTGCAAGCGTGCCTAGTAGCTGTTGTTTGGTCGAGAACTCTGCGTAGGGTAACTCTACATGTCCTTCGTAAGTCGTGCACAAGCTCAGCTGTTCTCAATATCTGATTAACTCTTTCGAGTTGAAACTGTTTGCGGATGATCATGCGTGCTGAAGTTCAGTCGGGGTCAACTCTCTGGTAACTTCTGCCTAAACTTGGAAGTGAACTGGCTACAGATCAGGAAAATCTTCTTTGGGTATTCAATGTAAACACATACATGCGACATATACAGTTCGCAGTTCTACCCGAGGTAGTGGTATGAGGGGATGAAATGCGCACTTTGGTGAAGTCGATCCACGATCCCAGATTGAGTCCATACCCCGAGATGTCGGGGAACCGGTGATAAATCCATACGATTTCTCCACTTCCACTCTGGGACCTTGAGTGGCTGTAGCAGTCTGCAGGCGTTGGTGTTCTGCCTTTGACTCGCTGACAGCATCATCACAAGTGCAAAACTCAGAGATTTCCCTTCTCTGCTGCCCCAAACTTGGTTCTATAGGTCTTGGTACATTTGGTGCTTCCGGAAGAATGGAGTACTGCAGTCTCATGGGCTTCCGGAGCACATTAGGCTCCTTTGAGTTTTTAAGTCTTGGAACGCACAAGTTCCTTCATCATACTCGTCCCGGTCCTC
Source organism: Oryza meyeriana var. granulata (assembly GCA_003991445.1). Classification (NCBI taxonomy): domain Eukaryota; kingdom Viridiplantae; phylum Streptophyta; class Magnoliopsida; order Poales; family Poaceae; genus Oryza; species Oryza meyeriana. Next base: position 5,158 of record RYFJ01002874.1, read on the forward strand.
ATCTTCGTAAACCTTGAGCTTTTCCCGACTCTCATGTTCTTCTCAAGTTCTTCGATTTTGGATCGTTATCGCTTGTGCTTGCGAACTTGATCAAAAAGCGTGGGTTGAGCCTCTATGGGCTGCACGAATCTGTTCAGCAATGCAGATTTTCAAGATTCAAACTCCTGCTGATTTCTGCAATTGCCTCTGCTGGGCGGTGTTGCAGGTAACTTTTCTGCTAATGGCGTTGCCAAGACATTAGCTTTTCCCTGGGAATGTAAATGTATCCACATCATAGTCCTTAATCAGTTCCAGCCACTTCTCTGGCGGAGGTTCAAATCAGGATGGGTGAAGATGTTACTTTCAATGCTCTTGTGGTCTCGTATAAATCTCACTAGGTTACATGAGGTAATGCCGCCAAATTTTCAAGCAGGACGACTGCAATGCCAATTCTAGTCGTGTGTTTGGGTAATTGCTCTATGGGGCGTAACTGACGCGATGCATAAGGTACATGCCTTTTGCATCAACACGCACCAACGCTTGGGGGGATGCACACAGTAACTGGCAATCCTTCTTGGATGGGTAAGATTCAAAAACCGGTGCTGAAACCAATTTTTAGTCTATCAAAGCTGTGATGCCAGTCAGGGGTCTCAACAACCTTAACATCCTTCGTCAGTAGTTGAGTCATGGTTGGCAAATCTTCGAGAAGTTCTCGATAGAACGGCGGAGTACCGCAAGTCCAAGAAAACTCCTACTGTGTCCTGTCTTAGGCGGTTTCCAATTTGGGTGACGGATTCCAGTTCGTTGGATCACTGGCAACTCCTTGAGCGTGATGATGTGCGAGGAATTGCACTTGCTCTCAGCCAGAAGTCGCACTTGCTGGACTTGGCGTAACACTGGTGTTCTCCTCAACTTTCCAGAACCAAACGAAGAATGTTGCTCCATGCTTTTCCATTGGACTCGAGTAGATCAAGATTGTGATGACACTACCACAAACGTTGTCCAGGAATTCCATGAATACCTTGTTCATTCAGATGATGAAAAAGTGCGGGTGCCTTGGTCAGTCAAAGGATAACAGTGCACTCTATCAACCATATCGCGTGGTGGAAGGCTGTCCTTGGTATATCCTCTTCTCGAATTCTAATTGATGATAGCCTGATTAGGTCTATCTTGAGAAGACGGTGGCACACTCCATGATCGAACAGCATCAATCCTCGCAAAGGGTACTGTTCTTATGGTGAATCGGTTTAGTGCGCGTATCCACGCCCATCCGTTTTGTCTTGTCTTCTTTCCACAAGATGTTTATCTGGTGGCTCCCCAAGGTGATGTGCTTGGTCGGATGTAACCTTCGTAGCAGGTTCGTCTGACTGCTTCTTGATTCGGGCCATCTCAGTCAGATGCCATTTTGTAAAGGCTCTCTTGGTTATTGGCGCTAGTTCCCGGTGCCAGATCAATCCTGAATTTACAATTTTTTTGGTGGCACCTGGTAGATCTCTGGGAACACATTCCTGGTATTTCTTACTAATTGGAAATATCCTGTATTTTCCTTTCTGGCTTTGTTCCAGCTTCTGGGGTTGCTCTGCTAGCGACCCTGATTCAAGCTTTGGCTTCCGTGCAACGCGCACGGGTTGACTTGAAGAATATCCACTTTTCTCCGGCTGGTCACGTTACGTGTGCGAGTCCGCACAGTCGATCACCCTGTGTCGAGTCAACCAAGTCCATCCCTAGAATGACATTCTAGGTCTTTGTTCCAAGAGGAAGTTGGCTGAAAAAGGTGATCCTTGGATTCTAAGGCTCACTAGAAGGGTATAGTGAGCAGTTACCTTCGGTTCAGGGTATGAACTAGGGGATTTGAGTTCCACTACCTTTATCATGTGTCCCAAATTCATGGATATAAAAGGGATGCGTTGCATCCATAATCAAGAAGTACGGTGCAGGTGTTTGAGTTCACGAGAAACGTACCCAATACCACTCCGGTGCGGCCTGTGCTCTTCAGGGGACAGGTGACACGCCCCTTTCGCACCTGTGTGATTGGTGTTGGGGTGCTGGGGATCTGCAGGTTCTGGAATCCATTCGCCTCGGCTTCGGACTACTTGTCGGCGAAGTGGCGGTTTCATTGCATGTTGTTAGCCAACGTAGCTCTTGCCCCGGTATCTTTCCGTGGCTGACTCTGCTGTGTTGGTGCCATGGTGGGCGCGGGCGGACTGACGGTTGTACTGCCGCTGTTTGTTGCCTTGCTTCCAAGTGCCCCGGGTGGAAGGGCCGTTGTTGACTGGACCGATCAGTGTGGTCTGGTCACCATGTGGTCGCGTGAAGCTGTCTTGTTAGTCGGAACTGTGCTGCCCTCTCGCTTTGCGATCCACTCTTGATTTGTGCTGGCTCTCCGAGCGGATAGCTTTTTATCCACCAGCTTCTCGAAGTCTGGTGTAGTCAGCTAGAGAGATCTGATTGGTCTCGTCATCGTCAATCCATCCAACGAATTCTCCTGTCTTTTCTGCAATCGGTGCGGACCTGCTTCTGGCGGCGTAGCGCGCTAGACGGTTGAACTCGTGGAGGTATTCGGTACCGTCCTATTCCCTGGATCCAGGTCTTGAATTCTCTTTTCTTTTGTTGCCACAATGCCCGCCGGAATTGCGACTTCCGGAATTGTAAGAATTCGGCCCAAGTGGCTCCGTGGTAGCTGGTGCGGGTACCAGAAATTGTCCCACCAAGCGATGCGGACCGTTGGAGTTTGGTGAGTAGCAAAGCGCCTTCTCTTGTAGGTAACACTGGAGGAGGTTAAGCTTCTTCTCGATTGCTAACAACCAGTCGTTGGCACAAATGGGTTGGGGGAGCTGGAGAAAGTTTGGCGGCCCACGCTGACCCTTAGGAACTGGCAGGCAGCTTGGATTGAGGGGCAATGGCCGGATTCTGTGGTTGCTTGGTGTTGCCCTGCTGCTGGTTGTTCTGCTGCATCTGTTGCATCATCAGAGCCATCATCTGGTTCTGGTTGGCCAAAACCTGCGCCAAGGTTGGGTTCTCCGGTAGTGGCGGTGGCACATGGTTAGGTACTCCTTGATCCTGAGGTGCACCTTCTCGCTGGTTGGTGGCGCTAGTGTCACTGGCAGCACGGGCTCCACTCCTTGTGTTTACCATCTGAAGGGGAGAGCAGAGGGAGGGGAGGAGAAAAACAGGTGGCTCAGAAACAGGAGTGATAATTAAGTGATTGGATTAAATTCACTGATCTTCTGGGTTGGAAACATAGGAAAAACAGTTCAACTCCTAATTACGGCGGACATACCACAACAGACGGCATGCCACCACTAACCCCAAACAAACAACAAACAATTCCTAACATTACAAACTAAAACAGGAAATCAAACTAAGAAAACGGCAAAGCTAAGGGTGGCGCGTCTAATGCTCCGAGCGGCTTCGACGGTCATCCGAGTCGTACTCCGGCTCCTGCTCGTCTCCGGCCTCGTCGTCTGTGCGGCTCCTGGATCCGCCCACATAATCCACACTCCCGTGGGCCGAAGAACTAGCCTCGCTGCGAGTGCGGGACCCGCTGAAGGAGCTGCTGTCGTCCGTAGAAGTGAAACCCCCGTGGATGCTGGTGTCCCCCTAAGAGCCATCGCTGTCAGACGATGCACTGATCCATCCACCCGTCGGTGCTGGTACTGGAGCTGGTGCAGGCGCTGGAGCTGGTGCTGGAGCTGGTGGGGGTAGTGGTGCGTGTGGCCCGTTCCTGGGAGCCAACTGAACACGCACCGGAGGAAGGGTCCTCTTCCTCGGAGTCAGCCGGATCCTGGCTCCACCGGGTTGCAGCTGTCCCTTAAGTTCCGCGACCTCCTTCTTCAGGCGGTCGACCTGGTTCTGGAGTCCCATGATAGTCATCCTGTTGGCGTCCTCCCGATCGTGAGTTGCACGCACCCAGTTGGCGTGCATGTAGTCCATAGCCATCATCGCCTGCCTCATGTGAACAATGGTGGTGTCGTTCTCATTGTCTGCCAGCTGGAAACGACTGTATTCTTGGTCGGGCGTCCGGCAGGGAAGGTAGCGGTAGGAAGTGGTGCGGAGAGTAGAGTGATGCTTCCGACGCAGCTCTCCAAGCAGGCGGAAAGCAGTCTCCTGACAGGCGTGATTGAAGGTACGCCCGCCAACCTCTACCTCCATGGCAGGCAGGAGGAACATGTCGCCAGGTAACTCCACATGAACCCGGTGTGGTAGCTCACCCTCCAAGAGCTCCACTGCTGTGTACTCTGGGGCACGGCTGTACCCCAAGGTGAAGCTCATCATCCGCAGTTCTTCCACGAAGCCACCCATGTCGGTACAACGCTGGATGGGGAGGTTGTCCATCTATAGAAGACAAGGAGGGGAATCAATGTATGCTCAGATCCAAATAAGTAAACAATAAATAATTTGGAAGCAACAACGATTTTATGCAGTAAATAGTTTTGTAAGTAAATTTGAAACCAACAAAATACCATTGCGAAACCACATAATACCACATAAGATTCACATAAAATTTCACACAAAATAAAGAGATTTTATGCATGCTGTAAATCAAACCTTTCCCAAGAATAACCAATGTTTTCCCAAAATTTGGACCCACTAGTCAATCCTTGAAACAAAAATTTAACTCCAGGTTTGACTCAAATTTTCCATCACATAAACGGCCAAGATTTTACCCCAACCTGAAAATAGATTCCCACTTTTCCCAAAATAACTCCAACTGTAAGAGGCATATGCAAATGAGAATTTCAGAGGGCTCTTAGGGTTTCCATTTGGCTGGTCCTACGGTCAAGCTCGGCTCTGATACCAACTTGTAACGCCCAGAAATTCGCACCGAAATTCTGAACATTAATGTGTAATAAATCCCTGCCCAGGAAAGCCAGGGTACACAAACCAAGTTGCCATACAGAGTGTCTTACAAACAGAGTAAACTGTAAATTACATAAATGCAGCGGAAAAAGGTAAAACGGAGTCTATAAACATCTGGCCAAGCAGCCGATTCTATTCCCACAGGCACCTTGACGGCGGAGCCAGCCTATTCCTCAGGATGATCTTCATCTGTCGCGTCCTCCAACACTGGGGGGGGGGGGAAATTGAAGCAAGGCTGAGTACCACCCACAGTACTCAACAAATCACACCCACAAATATGCATATGCACAGGGTACAAAGATGGGATAGGGTTTATTTGCGGAAAAGCAGTTGCAAAAGGGAGTAGTTCGCAAACATTGAAAAGTTGATTTAATTAACAATATTAATTCACCCCTGATTAACGTTACACCACGTCCACCAGGCCCAACCATTCCCAACTGATTGACGCTAAACCACGTCAACCAGTCTCCACTGATGAACGCTACACCACGTTCACCAGACACCTCCGGGTACGTTACACCCACGTTACCCGGACTCCACTGATTAACGCTACACCACGTTAACCAGTCACCACCGGACAACGTACCACGCTGACCAGTTTTTCCCGACCAACGCTAAACCACGTTGACCAGGCCGCGCTGATGGAAGTTACACCACGACCACCAGGCGTAACTGATGAGAGTTACACCACACTCACCAGTCTCCACCGATTAGCGTTAAACCACGCTAACCAGTCACCCCCGGTCAACTCAACCACGTCGACCGGACTCACACCTTCCACACACCAGTTTGATAAAACAGGATTAATTATCTAGGGTGAGACTAATCACGGTGAGTCTTGGCCAATGTGCCCATTACCGCGGGCGCGGCTATTCGAATAGTTTTACTCTGATCAGAGGTGTACAACTGTACCCACAAGACACAGCCCCCACACACGTTCCCGTCTGCCAGTACATCACCACGATGTCCCGTGAGAGGCTGTGACAGGACCGTTCACGCAACCCCTCCCTAACCATCCACACCACGCTGAGGTTGCACCTGCCGACAGGGCACGCCATATTGGCCAGGCTACCCCCCTTGCGCCACGGTGAATCCGGCAGCCGATCAACCCTACCCCGGGCCGACCCAACTCCATCACGCCCACCCTCTTCTTCGGTGCCTAGGAGAGGGAGAAGGAACGCTTCAAGCCCAGCCGTTGCCCACGCTGGCTTGTGGCAAGTACGGGAAGTTGCCCAAGTGGTTCCCGCGAACCGGTCCTTAATTGCCATGGGTGTGACCAGCAAAACCATACACCCACAGCCCACCATTTAGGTCAAAATTTTAGGAATTTAACAACAACCTATCCAAGGTTCCATTTTTCCGACATTGAGTCGAATCATATAAAAAGACATTATTTAATTCCCAGGTGAGCTATGTTGCTAAGCATGGCTAAGCATCCTAGGGATTATATTCTACTCATATTATTACCCAGGTGACAAGGATTTAGTCATCAAAACTAAGGCTTCATCCTGACATTGTATAGGCAATACCAATCCACATGAATTAATAAAATAATGCAGTTTATTTGCGTAAACAAAGCAATTTAACGAAAAATGGGTACAAATTGATCAAAGTATCAATGCGACTTGCCTTGCTCTGGCTCAAGGTATTCGGCTACGATCTCAAAATACGCAGGAGAATTACCGGCGTCGGATTCTACAACAAACAATGCATAAACAATTAAAAACAGTACATGGGGGTCAACAAACATGGGCTGAAAGTATTTTTAATGGATTCTTGGCATTTTACTGGATTTAATGAAATTTGAATGGACTTAATCAGAGTTCGCATGAAATAGTTATGATTTATTGAAGTTTTACTGCTATTTTCAGAGTGAATATAATTAACCAGTGATTTAATGCGCATTAACCGATTAATGACGTCACCAGACTGGGAAGCCGGCGCCGACAGGCGGGCTCCACCAGCCAGTGGCGCGAGAGGCAGGCGCACGGCGGACCAAGTCCACCGCGGCCGAGAGCGGGCGCACCACGTGGCGCCACCGCGGGCAACCACGCGGGCGAGCGAGCGGGCGGCCCCGATCTGCCACCCGGCAGATCGGACGGCCCCGGGGAGCGGCGGCCAAAGCCAGCCGTCCCGAGCGGGAGGCGGCGGCGCGCACGCGACCCGATGGTCGACGACGGCGACCACCCGGCGCAGCGGCGACCACACGAAGGGGCGGAAAGGAACGGGAAAACGAAAGGGGTTCTCACCGGCGGCTCACGACGGCGAGCGACGGCGCGAAGACGACGGTGGCGACGAAAAAAAAATGGCGGCGGCCTCGGGACGACGTCGGCGACGGAGCTCCGACAGCGGGGAACGGGCGAGAGGCGATTGCCGAGGTGTCCTGGAGGATGAGGAGGACGGGAGAGGAGTTAGAGCGGAGAATAGTGACGCGGCGCGGCGGGAATCACCGGCCGGAAAGGAAACGGAGGGCCGATACTCACCGTGCGCGCGGGCGAGGCGGTCCGGCGAGCTTCGGCTTCCACGGAGTGGCGGCCGAGATGCGGCGCGGTGCGGCGGAGGTGCAGGCGGTGGCGGAGTGGCCTGACGGCGTCCGGAACGGCGGCGAGCGGCGGCCGGAGGTGGCGAAAAAACGGCGGAGAACGGATGCGCGGTGGCGACGGGGTTCTGGGGCACTGGAAAGCTCGGCGTGTTGGGGAAAAGATGGAGGAGAGGGTGGAGATGGTTTATATACAGTCGGACGGGAGAGATCGAGGCCGAACGGCTCCAATCGCGCACGGGAGAGTGGACGGCGGCGTGGGCATCGTGTGCGAGATTCACGGGAGAGAGGGGACGTGGACGTCGGAGAACTCGGGGGAGTGGGGCGGACTCGGTCCGCGACCGTTTGAACGAGTGGAGGGCGCGCGGGATGAGGCGGTAGGCGGCGCTGGATCGGACGGCTCCGGGGAATTTCCCCTCCGCCCGATTCAGACGGAGGAGGAAGATGAAGATGACAGGCGGGCCCGGCCTGTCAGCGGGTGCGTGGGCGCGGGAGCTCGGGCGCGAGGGCGCGGGGCGCGGGCACGAGGGCGCGGCCGCGGGGCACGGACGCGAGGGCGCGGGCGCGGGCGCGGGGCACGGGCGCGAGGGCGCGGGGGCGGGGCACGGGCGCGAGGGCGCGGGGGCACAGGCGCGAGGAGGAAAAGGCCGGGGAGGAAAAAAAAGGACCCGGCACAGTGCTGGGACGGCGGCCCAGCGATGGAGAAAAAGAGAAAGCAGAGAAACAGAAGGGAAAAGAAAAGGAAAAAGATTTCCAGGACGATTTAAATTCCGATAAGCGTATTTGATTTATTAAAAATAGTTCCTGTGCTCTGTAAATTCCACTAAAAATCCAGTTAATATATTTTGGCACAGAGAATACAAGAAAAATATTCCCGGCCACGATAATTTATTATCTTGCATTTTACACCATCCATTAATTTCTCTAGCCATTTTCAAATTCCTTTTCTTGGGTATTTTTCACAGGTAATATTTAGTGTGGCTAAACTCAGGGTGTGACAAGCTGGACCACTAAGCTAATGAGAAGCATACAGAACCTACTCTCGATCAGTGCACTGAATTGTGTTCAACTTCCTCTCAACATCCATCAGCCAATCATCTGTTACTAATGGTTCTAGGGCTAAAGAAAATGTCGGCTTCTTGGTCCTCTGAAAATCTATCTACCTGGATCCCATGGTTGATCCCTCAGCTATGGCGGCACCTGGTTGAGGCATCCTATTGATAACTTGCTCAAAAGGTCTGCTGTAGTTCTGATCCATCATCTGCATCACCCTTGCAAGATCAACTGGATGTTCTGGCAGTTGCTCACCCGCACTGCCATTTCCATCTGTTCCGACATCTTGTTCCTTTACTTAGGCCTGTAACAGGTTTTCATTATAAAACGTTAGTTAAGGTGTAAAAAGGAAAGACTGAATAGACTTAGACTAGAATAGCATAAAATAAAGAAGCAATGAAATAACAAAGAAAGACAGACAGAATCATATTTAAGGTTTTTCTTATAAAAATTGAGAAACACAATAGCACATCAAGTGCCACGTAACCCCAAAAGGTTACATGAAACAACAGGATGGCCCTTTCACAAATACAATACATGACTCCACGTTCTACCGGATGGACGAACCATCGACTGACACAGGTCGATATACACTAGCGTCAACCCTAACTTAATGAAGCTATCAAACTTCAACGCTCCTCTCCAAAGCAACTTCACTCCCGAGTTCTTCGAATCGTGTCTATTACACCTTGACCAACTAACCGAACCTTGAATAGGGTGAGGAAAAGATCAACTAAAACTTTTCAAAATCAGATTAAGGAAAGAAGAAAGCAATAGATAGGAAAATAGATCAAGGCGAAAGAAAGTCAATTAGAAGAATAACCCATTTTTGCAATTCTTTTCAAGTTTCAAAATAAATTTTCAAACACTTCTTAACCAACTTAGGTTAACCTACAGTCAAGCCTATGCTCTGATACCACCCCTATGGGAACCGTTCAGAGGGGGTCCAAACATCCCACAACACACGTAATGTCATGCCCTAAAAATCGCCTTAATTAAAAATTATTTTTGGGTAAATTGAAATACAAGAATACGCTGAAAAAATTTTTGTTTGAGAAACGTGTTTGAATAAAATTTTGAAATTTCCAATATTAAAAATCCCAAGTTGAAAATTTTAAATAAATGCTTGGATACTTTTATATTCCCGGGAGTGTTTGTCGGAATATTTTAAGCGTTTAAGTATTTATAATATCAAACTCTATCTGTTTCATGGTGGCATTTATTTCTGGTAAATTTTCCACGATTTAATAAACTCTCTGAAATTTTCTCGGAATTTTCAAAGCTCCAGAATTAATTTTAATGGGACGAAGATCATTTCTATAATTAGATAAATCTATAACAAAACCCCTATCTTTTCCCCTGTTCAGGTCGATTCGGTTTAGTCCTTTGAAATATCCCTGTTCATCGTGAATTCTGACTCCCTTTTTTTCTAGGGTTTCGTGTCGCTCCTGGAGCCCTAAAACCTCCTCGATGTTTCGATTGTCCAAAATATACCGATATTCCAAGTGATCGAATGTTTCCTAAACTATTCACTCTCCTGTTCTCGACTCCCAAAATATTCCCAATATTTTGGACGTTCATTTATTCCGTTTCCTAAACTCCGTGAAATATATTCCTCGAATATCCTAATTTCCGGGTTGACGCAAAATATCTTCTATTTTTGCCCCAAGTTACTGATTCCGCAATATTCCCAATTTTTCCTGATTCCGAAATATTCCTGTTAACTCCTTCCAATATTCCAGAAAAATCTCAAAATATTCCTATACTTGGAGAGTTCCAAAAATTCCGGCGAATCTCCTCAATTCTAAAAAATATGTGGAGTCCTAAAAGTATTTTGACGTCTCTGATGTTTCCAAATATAAATAAGCCGGCGTTCGCAATCCTCCAAAATTCCAGACAATTTTCCCCACTTCCGATATTCCTGATACTTCTCGAAATTCTAAAATCTAAATTCTAAATTTAGAGAATCTCCGGAGAAATCTCTAAAAATCCCCATCTTTTCTCCCTCTTTTCGCTCTCCTTTAATTTTTCTTCCAATTTCCCTTTTCTTCTTTTATTTTTCTCTCTTTCTCTCTGTTCCTCCCTCCTGCTCATCTCCTCCGTTTCTCTCTCTGCTCTGGCCGCACCAAGCCGAGCCGCCTGCAGCGCCGAGCCACCGCCGACGCCTGTGCCGCCCCGGCCTCGCTCACCCGGCTGCCCTGGGCTGCGCGCTCGCCCAGCCCACGCCGGCCCGGCCCCGGCCTGCGTCGCCGCCCCCCCGGCCTCCGCGCCGAGCCCGCCCGCCGTGCGCCGCCCCGGACTCGGTCCGCTGCCGCGCAACCGCCTGGCCGCCAAGCCCGCGCCACACGACCCCACGTCGCCGCCATTCCCGCGCCCACCCCGCTCCAAAACCGCCTCCTCGGCCACGATTTCGCCTCGCCGAGCCCATTTCTGGAACCCCTAGCCTCTCTCTCCTTTTTCCCTCACCTAGCCGGGCTCACCGTCGCCCTGCTCTACCTCCAGGTAGCCGCCGCCGTCTGGCTCCGCTCCGCCGTCGCGTCATCGGCGCCTGCGTCACCTCCTGCCCTTTTGCCGCGCTTTTGCCGCCGCCGCCTACCGGTCGCGCCTCCTGCCGCGCCGCGCCTCTCGTGCTCCCCTGCCGTCGCGCCGCCGCGAAGCAGAGAGCCACCACCTGGCGCCCCGCTCCCCTGTCCGCTCGGCCGCCTCTCCATCACCCCGAGCGCCGCAAGAGCACCCTCCCCCGGTCGTCCTGAAGCCCAGCACCTCCAGCCGCCGCCTCTGCTTCTCCTCGCCCCGGCCGCCACGGCCCGTAGCCATCGGAGGTCATCGCCGCCGCCGTTGCCGGGCGGTCGTCGCCGTCGTCGCGCCGTGGACCACCGTTGCCGTCGCCTGCTCCTCAAGCTGCCGTCAGCGTCGTCATTTTCACCAGCCGCTGGTGAGCTCGCCGACACCTCCTTCTCCCCCCTTGTTTCCCCCTGCTCGTCGGCGTCGTTGTCGTCATGCTGTTGCCAGTCCTCTATCTTCTTTTTCCCCCGGTCCGTCGATCGCCGCCTCCATTTTCCATCCTCGGCCGCCGTCCCCCTATAGTCGGAACCCGCTCAGGCGTCGTCTACCCCGCGAATCCGAAGACTCGGCCGCTCTCGCCAACCCCGGCTGCTGCTCGCTGTTACTCCCGTAGACGTCGGAGGCCGTCGCCGTGACCTGGGAGTCCTCCGCCGAAGCCAGCACCTCCTTTTTCTTTCTCCCTCCCCCTGTTTGCCGATGTCGTCTTTTCCCTCGTCGGCGTCGTCATCCACCCCGCCGTCGTCTGCGCCTCCTCACCGCCCCACATCGCCTCGTCCTGCGTACCGCCGCCGCCTGGCAGTCACCGACGCCATCATCTCTTCGCTCGCCGGTGATCATCCCTCGGTGCCCCACGGTGTTTTCTCTGTGTTTGCCATCGTCGCCATCTCCGCGATCCAGCGCTGCCGGTGAGCCCGTGTTCCCATCGGTGACGCCCTCTTCTTCCCATCTAGGCCGTCCTGCCGCGTCGTGGTCGATCACCGTCTTTGCCCTCTCGCTGATCGTTCACCGCCGTCGCCTATGTAACAGCCCACTTTTGATCTTTGGTGCATAAAACCGTTTTTCCATCTACATGCTCTTTATGTCATCTTTCATGCATGAAAAATCTCAGCCAACGGGTTAAAGATCGTGCGACCTGTATAAACCAGCGCCTTAGGGGCAAATCTGAGCAGGCGCAGACAGTGACAATGGAACGGACCGTCCGGACTGGGAGTGGATGGTCCGGCAAAGCAAAGAGCAGAGCCGGCGAGCTTCTCGGCGACGGCAGCTTTGGCTGTAGTCAGGCCCCAAGGAGAAAGGATAGAGGACGAGCAAATACGCCCGCGCCCTCCCTCGCGCCCGCGCCCTCTCCCGAGCTCGCAAGTCCGCGCCCTTTCTCGCGCCCGGGCTCTCTCTCGCGCCCGCGCCCGGGCTCTCTCTCGAGTCCGCGCCCTTTCTCGAGCTCGCGCCCGCACCCTCTCGCTCCTGCGAGCCCACGCCCGCGCCCTTTCTCGCGCCTAGGCTCTCTCTCGCGCCCGCGCCCGCGCTCTCTTGCGCCCGCGCCCGCGCCCTCTCTCGCGAGCCTGCGCCCTCGCCCGCGCATTCATCCAATGGGTCTCATGTTTGGATCGCATGGTTGTTGGAGTTAATCCTCAAGTGTGAATCTTTGATACGTGATGCTATCTTTTGTGCCCTGTCCTCCATCGTCCAAACGAGATCACGCAACGATCTCTCCCCGCCCGTGCGGCTCGACCAGGTGGCTTCCTCTGCACGTCCCGGACCACGTGAGAGACAGAGAGAGGCAGAGCCGCCTTGGGACCTCGCGAGATGCCCCCGACAGCCTCAACAGCGCCCTGCCCTGTCCCATCTGTCTGCTGCACGCTTGCCCGCGCACACGCCATCGCGAGACCGTGGAGCAGAGCAGCGCCCCTCCCCTCTCCTCTCCCTTCCCTGCCTTCCTTCTTAACCAAGTCCATGTCCTCCTGCTTCCCCAGCTCGCCCTCTTTCTCACCTACCAAGGACCCAAAGGATTGCCCCTTGGTTCGCTGAGAACGTGAGGTGCCGCCCACGGCGCAGGCGAGCACACGCTTTCTGTCTGAGAGCTCTGGTGAGTTTTACCTTGTCTCAGCTGTGTCACCACGTGTTCTTGCCCGACCTAACTCCGTTTTCGCCCTCGGCAAGCAGCAGGCACCACTGCAGCCCCATCGTGTTTTGCAACGCCGACCGGGTGCCGCCGTGATCTTGCGGCCGCTAAACTGCGCCCTGGTGAGTTAGCGCTGTCTTGGCCGTATCACCATCTTCCCTACACTCTTTGAGCTCATCATAGCACTTGTCTGCAGCCTCCATCACGAGCGACCCTGTTGCCGAGCCGACCACCGCCTCAACGTCACACCCTATGGCCTACACTCTTCGGTGAGCTTCTGTTTCTGCATGTACTTCCTTTTTATTCCTGGGAGGCCACTAGTTCTCCCCACGTCCTTGGCTTGGCCTGTCATGCCATTGTTTTGCCATCCACCCAAGCGTCACCACCGTGGCCATATGTGTGGATGAGGCTCAATCGGAGCATGGCCGCATGTAGTAGAGCCCTTCGATCTTGCATGCAGGACCCCTAGAGCTTCCTCGTGCCCTACATACGCTAGCCATGCACTAGAGCATGAGAGGACAGAGGTAGACAAGCCGTGCATTAGCTTGGCTTTTCATCAAACACCTTAGGTGCGCTTGTGTTTGAGTGAGTAGCAGCCACCCCACCAGCCCCATGCAAGCCGGGTTGGCCCCTCTAGCGTCAGAGCGGGATAAAACCCCGAGTAGAGTAGCTGCTGTCATTTTCCCGTTTTTGCCGGTTGTCGTTAACGTGCGAAGATGTGTAGTTTGCGCGTGCGAAGACATCGTTTTTGGACCGAGGCGTTCGATACTACCGAAGCCTTCCCATAGGTTCCACCTGTACATCCAGTGACTCCTAGGCCTTAGAAACCCTCCACGCCCCCAAATGCCTTGGATTGATACTTCACGCCCGGTGGATTTCACGTGTTAGGCCATTTTAGTGACGTGTGAGCGTGTTCGATTAATATCCTAGCGAGTTGGAGTATATCCACTTTTGGGAGTTGTCCTTAGATTCACAGCAGCACACATGTAGGTTTCGTACCATAAAAACGCCCCCTAGAACCAAAAACGTCCCAAATAGACTACCCGTTAAGTCGGTAGAATGTTTTCAGCCGTTTCAGCAGTTCGGTCGAGCGAAAACGCTGTTTCTCAATTATTTTTGATTTTAGGACAGAGCAGACTTCGTTTAGCCGTATCTCCCTCATACGAACTCGGATTCAAGCGATTCTTTTTCCTAAATTCATCTAAAATCATGCACTTGCATATTCTGCAAAAATATTTGTACTTCCTGTACTTTTTAATTTTGCCGTTGTTTTCATTGCATTCGGTATTCTCGTAGAACACGACGTTGTTGACCCGGTTGTGGAAGGATCAGAAGAGTTCCAGGAAGTCCAGAAGCAAGGCAAGCACCCCCTTGATCAATTGCTCATATATTTCAAACTTACAAACTATATTGATTGCAAACTATTATGCATGCGATGTTTTACTTGAAAATGTGTGGGATTCTTGGGTAGTTAACCTCTTGTTGCATATGCCTTATCCTTGTTACTTGAGTATCATGAATTCTTTGTCACTTATGTTGCCACTGAAAATTTGGGTTCATATGGTTGGGAAGATGTCAATAGGTATGCTTAGTTTGCTATTTAATCAATGCTACTTGTTACTTGATTTTGGGATGTTGGGGAAAAGAAGCATTTGCGAAAATATGGAAATGAACAGTTGGTAATTCCCCTGTACTCTTGGTGGAAAACAAAAACTGAAAATATGCTTTTGGACTTGGGCGAGTGGATGTAGTGTTCGGTGCCTTGTTGTGGTACCGATTAGGGGGTTGTCTCGCCTGGGTCACTAAGGACCGACTCTATGGTGTAGCTAGAACCAAGAAGCACAGTGCAAACCACATGTGGCTCTTATGGGGAGTTCCTAGCTTAGTATATTGTTGATACCTAGCAATAGACCCGTCGGTGGTAGTAGTAGGTCATTATTGTTGACATTGGGATAGTGCGGGTTATGGTTTTTGTCCATAGCCCGAAGGTACCTTGATTATTGTTCAAGGGTGACTAGCACATCGTATGAGCCTTGGTTATTTTGGGAGGCCTCCCAACTCCCTAGGGATGGATCATAAGTGCGGGATATTGCTAGGTCAACGGTGAAAAGGCTTTGTCATTGATGGTGTGAGCCTCCTGTGTGGTAACTCATATTGTCCTTGTCATGTGGGTACAGTTGTACACACTCTCGAGAGTTAAAACTATTCGAATAGCTGTGTCCTCGATTATGGACGACTTGGGAAATTCTCCACCGTAGTAGTTTTAATTTTTGGGAACTGTTTTGGGGAAAGATCTTGGTGCGAACAGGGAGTTCGCTGGGATGGTTGCGGCAGCGTGTTGCCACTGTTGGCTGGCATGGGCAGGGAGCCCATATGGTTGGAAACACTTGGGGGTTGATGCTTATATACTTGTTTGCTGTGCTAGATTGATTTACAAAAATTTCGTTGCAAAACCGCAATGTTTTCGCTATGTATATTATGATTTATGCAAACTGCAGGACCTGAACCATCCCTTGTTTATCTTCGCATATTATGGAATACCATTGCAAACACTATAAGTCTTGCGGAGTACGTATTGTACTCACACACGCTTGTGTGACTTCTTTTTTTTAGAGATGGTTGAGGAGGACCCGACAATCGGGTACTTCTATGCAGCGGGTTTTGGAGACGACGACGACGGTGCTTACTAGGGCTTACCGGTTGGTTGCCTGTGGGTGGGCAGAGGCATACTTGCTGGTTTTTGGTGCCTCTATTATCTTGTTTCCGCTGTTGAACTCTTTGTTAATTTGTTGTTCTATTTGGCCGGTCGGCCTCTATGTAATCGCTAAAGTCTAGACTCTTGTACGACTTATGTTTGGACTGCTGTGAGCTGAACCTGTGATGTATGGATTATGATGCCAATGTTGAATGTGTGTGCTAGCAATTGATCGTGGGACTAGCACGGTACACACATAGGGTTCGGGGTCAAACCCGGGTCCGACAGCCTAGTTGTTTTCCCCATGTTGCCGTCGCGACGCCAGTCCCGCCATCATCATCTCCTCCTCTGCACTGTCGCCCGTTGTTCCCAGTTCCTATCTGCGCCGTTTCCTGTGTGCCGCCATCGTCTAGTCATCGAACGCCGCCGTCCTGAGCCATTGTCGTCTCACCGACATGCTGTTGTTGTCGTCGCATTTCTCATCTCTCATCGGTCTTAGCTCGTCAACGCATCGCAGCCATGGCACCGTCAATCTTTACCGTCGTCGTCGCTCTCCCCGGCCGCTGCGCCGGCGTGTATCCTGTGCTGTGCCTTGGACGGCTGAGCTCGTTTTGGCCCCTCAGCATGCCACGGTTGCACGGATCCCAGCATCTTCCCCTTCCCTGTGATCCCAGCGGATATGTCTCCAAGCCATCCAATCTTCATAAACCGTTGATCGAATCTCGTCTGTCCGATCCTTTCGAGTCCAATTTGGGTCGTTGGACCTCACTAATCCAGTCACCTCCACACGTCTAAATCCGATTGCCATGTCAATCCTAACCACACCATCTTGTCTACTACCTCAGCCTTGATTTCCCCGTCATCGATCCACCTCATCGCCATCTACCTTTCGTGCCACATCAATATCCACCTCAGTAGCGACGTCGTTTCTTTGTCCACAAGGTGGGCACATCACTCTAGTCCATCACCTCACCGTTTCCCTCAGTCCATGGACCTGGTCCACAAGATCTGTGTCCATGACAGTGGGTCCCACTCATTTATCCATTCAAAGATAATTCTTCTAATCTAATTCCGAGAGAATATTCCCGAGAATATTCTTTTCCAATTCTTTCCGGAATTCTTTCTGAATTCGATATTCCAAAAGCCGCATCTTTTTGTCTGAACCCCGAATTGACCCATTCTTCTTCCTAATTTCATCCAAAATTATAATCTACTTGTTTGTATAATTTTGTATGTACTGTTTATTTGGAGTTTCTTAGGATTTTTATCGTTTTGCGTGTAGTCTACCGTAATCGCCGATTCGGAAGATCGCAGAGTCTACGGAAGAGTTCAGAAGAGCAATCGAAGATGTTTTGTCACAAGGCAAGTCACACATTCATCCTTAAGCATGTTGAACCTACTTTGTGAAATATTTTACGATTTATAAATAGATTGCATGTTTTGCCAATTACATGGAATCTGGGATAACCTATCCACTTACTTGAGGCCATGTTTATTTGTTATCTATTCCTTGATAACCTTGGGTGATAATCTGATTAGCTTAGGTCTCATTGGATGACATGGCTAGAGATAGGACCTGCTTAGCCATGCTTAGCAACATAGCTCACCTGGGAATTAAATACTATCTTTTTAATATGATTTGACTCAATGTCGGAAAAATGTAGCTTTGGATAGGCTGATGTTAAATTACTAAAATTTGACCTAAATGGTGCGCTATGGGTGTATGGTTTTGTTTGTCACACCCATGGCAATTAAGAACCCTGTATACAATATTCTTCGTGTGCGATCAAGTCTGTTTAGACTGTTGATTATTTTTCTCTCTTTGTTCGGCACAGAGAGAATCTTGATGCTTGTTCTAGCGGTTGCTGTAGACAACACGACATATAGCTGGCCATGAGAGAACATTGGCTCCGGTAGGTTGATGCCTGCATTCGGAATGGTCTATCCCTGTGCCTTGTTGATTGTCAGTGCAAAACTCAGTCTAACTAGGAACTGCTTCCTCTTAAGCAAAATGGAAACATCTCGTCATCAGAAGGACATAGCGGTATCTAAGGAAGGAACACCCTCTTCCCAGCATGCTGCCCTACCACAATCTCCGCGTCAATAGCATTTCTTCCAAACCCTCGGACCAGCAGCCTTGTCTCGTTGCAAAGTCCGTTGGTTGGGTCAATGTTCCTCAATAGTATGATGGGGCAATTTATCTTCAACTTAAGCACGTGGAGGTAGCCCGTTGGGGGTTAGAGACTTCAAGAATTCAAGCGGGTAATAATTATGAGGGTCATCCTCTGCTCGATCAAAGCTATGATATGTTATCACCTCCCCACGAAACTGCCCAATCATTTTCATGTTTACTCTATCAACAAACTCGTTCCGAGTGGATAGTATGGCCCTAGATGTGATGTAGTTTGGGTCTGTGAGGTTATAATCTAGGTTGGGGAACACACTATCGATTAGACCTTCGAGGTCAGAGTCCTTGCCTTTATATGGCACGCATATATCTTCCAGCAGGCGTATGAGTCCTTCGTTGTTCACCTCCTCAGTGCCAATCCCAACGCGAAGTAGGTACTCGGCAAACCACGCATCGCTTTGTGCTCTCATATTGCGAACAAGCTTAAACTGAACCATACAATCCCATAGATAGGACCTACGTAGAGTTGCATCCGTTATCTAAGACCTAGTGCCCTTCCTATCGACCGGAAGGATCTGCCTGAACTCCCCTCCAAACACAACCGTCTTCCCTCCAAACGGCAAACATGGGCAACTCATTATATCTCGCATGCTCATGTCGAGTGCCTCAACTACCTGCCTCTTTGTCATAGAGGCCTCATCCCATATGATAAGCGACGCCCTCTGGAGAAGCTTGGTTGTCCCACTTTGTTTGGTAAAACTGCAATACCCCCCATCCTAAATGCTGAGCGGAATCTTGAATCGCGAATGTGCGGTCTGGCCTCCAGGCATTATAGAAGCTGCCACACCCGACATAGCAGTTGCCACAGCTATATTACCCTGTCCACAAACTGTTGCAAGCAATGCCTTGTAAAGAAAAGTCTTCTCCATGCCACCTGGGCCATCTATGAAGAATACACCCCCTTGAGCACTTCAATCGTATTCATTATTTCATTGAATGTAGCTCTTTGCTCAATATTCAATTGCTTTGATAGATTCATGTCATCTATCTCTACCCCAATCAAGGACTCCTCGAAAACCTCTCTGGGTTCTCCTTCGGTGGTATCATGTGATTCGTCTATTTCAGGTAGTGCAAACGATGCTATTTCCTTACCCATTGACTGTAGCATCCCCCGGATATCTATGAGCACCATCAGTTCGACTGTCTGTGAGCACGAGGTGTTACGTTTGTAGTCATCTGACATAGCATCTATGTGTTTATCCCAAAGGCCATGCACGTCACTTGACTCACAATACACCAAGATGGTAGCGAATAACCTACATAGCGACGATGGCATCTGAAAGACCTCGGCCTCCTTAAGGCACTCATCGAGGGTGTTGTCTGCCTTGATTAGACCCCTTCTTTTAGCTGTAGCACGAAAGGAAGGCATAACCACACCATCAACAGTCCGTAGATCTTTGAATGAGGTGGAGCCTTCCACATGGTTTAGCAGCACCCAAAGATAGTATCGCTTCCCCTCCGCCAGATGGGCACACACGATTCTTCCGACCTGAGCCCCTTTGTCTCTTTTCTTCCAGTACTTACCTCCCGACTGCCAAGTAAACCACTGTGGGAAATCTCTGTAGAGGATGTTTTGAGCCCAATCATGTTGCCTGTTCACAGCAAAATATGCCATAAGCATCAATTTCTCAGCATCTACCCTATCGAGAACATCTCGAAGATCCTGGCTTGCCTCGAAAGACAACATGTGCATGTTGGGCATATGCAGTTGTAGCTACCGCACGGAAGGAGAGATATGGCTTAGCTCGAAGCCATATATATGCCATAGGGCTTCTAGAGGGGTTACCCACCTTGTGTCTCTATAGTGCCGAATCTCATCAATTTGACCGTTGCTATCATCCTCGTTGATAGAGACCGATGCCCTGTCATGCCCCTTGTATAGGTATTTAAAGAGATATTTTATAGCCTTGATACTCGAGCAAACCTCCACGCTGATGTGATAGTTGTACATCCGTAGGAGATAAGGATTGTACGGGACAACCCACCTATTATCGAGAGAGTGGCCTCGAACCACTTTCGAACGACCGTCGTTGCGTCTCCTATACAAATGGTATGAATCCTTGCCCTATGAGGTAGAGGGGTTGTACTCTCGTGGGTAGTGGTTCTTGCATTTTCCATCTTGCATGCATTGGCATCTACCGTTGAGTGGACCGCAAGGGCTAGCTCCTGGACACTGATTAGTGGGCCAAGGTCGTGGTGCTCTAGGTGTATGAGAGGGGTATAGGTAGAAAAGAGAGTGTACACTGATTTTGAACCATTTTTAGGATTTTTCAGAATTTTTCTCTTCCTCTCACTTTGTTTAATCCATAGAACATGCTAGAAGGGTGGCAAAAAAAGTGAGAGTTGGCCAGGTTGTAGCCCATGACAGCTAGGTTCCATTTTTCAAAGTCTCACTCAAAAATTTCAAGTATTTTGGTCACAGCAAAAATGTGAAAAAGGTCCTGGCTGAGACTTAGATGAATTTTTAAAAAGGTCTAAAGTGATTGATAAAAATCTGGAAAAATCATATTAATTCATGATAAATAATCTAGTATTTGAATAAATTATTTCCCACATATGTTTCTGTGACGTTTGTTGCACTTTTAGGAGTTGGTCTAATTTGGCCGATTAGGTTTTAATAAATCGAATTTTGAGTTATATGACAAGATTGAAAAATTTTAATTAGAGAACAAAGATGGTTCTAGGAAACTTAAATAGTTACCTCTACTAGATTGGGGATGTTACAGGCGGCGGGGTGGTGGATAGGAGGGCAGCGGGGTGGGGCACTGGGCGGCGGATGGGAGGGCAGCGGGGCGGCGGACGGGAGGGCGGTGGCGGATTCGGCGGAGGCCGGTGGGGCGGCATGGGAGGCTGTGAGTGAGAGGCTGAGATTGAGTGAGGGGATGAGGATGAGGTGAGAAGGCAGTAAGGGTAGTAACTTTTGAGCCTTCTAGGGTAAATTTCCGAATAAATTTCCGAATCAGTACAATCGGTAAATTTCTGAATAAATATGGTAAACTTCGGAAACTATCGGTAAACTACTGAAATCAGTTCCGATACCGTTTCTGAGACCCGATACCGTTTTCTGAATCATTTCCGACCAGTACCGAAAAAACGGAAAATGGTCGGTAAAATCCGGAAAACGGCGTCGGTCAGTTCGGAAAATTTACCGACTGTTTTCAGCCCTACCTGCTGGCGGTGTGGGAGAGAGGAGGCGTAGGGCATGTGGCTGGCAGGTGGAGCCCAGCGGATGAAGTCGAGGCTTCCAAATGTAATCGTGTCTCCAGGAGAGAATTTGTCGCCGTCGACTCTGGTTGTCAAATCCATCAAGCTTGTGGAAGTTGATCTCGCCGAAGCCCGTACTTGGCGTGCCAACTATTGATGTTTTACACCAGCAATAAATATATAGGGCTACTCGTCAGATCGAAACTCGGTGGACTACAAAGGAACACCGGGAGTTTATACTGGTTTAGGCTCTCGATGTGAGGTAATAACCTACGTCTAGTTGTGGTGTATTCCTTTGAGGATGTATGATTCTGATGAATCTCTATATCTTGCCCTCAGGGGGTGCCCTGCCTCCCCTTATATACTAGGGGACAGGGGTACAAAGTAGGAGTCCCAGCCGGATTACGGCCAAGGGATCTCCTCTTAGAGATATAACCCACCCGACTAGGACTGTATATTCCTTATCGTATAAGGCTAAGTCTGCCGGGCTCTATCATATCTCTAATTACAAGGTTAGGCCCATCCTCTATCCGAGTGGCCCATATGCTTGTCGTGAGGTACCTAGGGCCCATGGCCTCCACAGCAGCTCCTGAGCCCTTCATAGTTGAGTCACAGCTGATGCCGAGTGCTCATCGTCCACCGTGAAGATTGCCCGAGTGCATTGCTCCTGAGTAATCTTTGTCCGAGTGCTTCTTCTTCCCGAGTCCTGCTTCATGTCAGCTGGCAGCGAGGCTATGAAGGGCTCCATGTAGAAGTATGAATAGTGTGCACCGAATAGGGGCACCTATTAGGTGTAGCCCCCCGACTTTGTGCTTAATTGTGAAACAATTAAACATAAAGTCACAGATCTTTAACCTTGTAGTCTTTCGCAAGTAGTATACTACTGGTATACGAGACTCTTCAGCATCATATCAGCCGGAAATATTTTATAGTCTTTCCCGAGTAGTATGTCACTCGAAAATTAGACTCTTCAGCCTCATGTCAGCTGGAAAAAAGTTTATAGTCTTTCCCGAGTAGTGCACTACTCGGAAGCTAGACTCTTCAGCGTCATGTCGGTTGGAAAGATATTTGCTCATGGCAAATGTTGGCTAAGCATGTAAGCCGAGTACCACTTTATAAATTTCAATCCAATATGTGGTCAGGTGTACTTGAGAAATACATGCATCCCCAATTTTAATGAAGACCAGCTTGTGACCCTTATAAGGATATATTCTCAATACCTGGTGGATAACACAGATACTCGAACACTTGTGTTCAGCAATTAGGCCTTCATGAAGCATATCTAATTACCCAATCGGTTCCTATTGGTAGCACCAGCATTGTGATTTTAACACAGCCAGCGAGCGGCCCACATTGAGCGTGCTACTGTAGAAACTCATATCTTGATGGCCTAGTACCAAACTTGCAAGCCCAAGCCCACTTATCGGTACAGGCTCTATAAAGGCGGGGAGAGAGAGAAAAGATTCCCTCATCTTCTCCAATCCACCAATCGTTTCGTCTTCCAGCTTCCGCACCGAAATTTTGCCTCCCGCCTTGCTAGGGTTTGCCATTGCTAGCTCTTCCCCATTGAAACTAGGGCGATCCTGCTCCTTCGCGTCCATTCCAATTCCTCAGTCACATTTCCCCCAAATTTCCTCGCCTTGAGCCATGCCAAGAGCGTCAGAAATCCCGGAGATGTCTGATGAAGCTTGGCTAACTTCGGATTGCGTTTCGACTAAGCTGAAGCATCTGGAGAGGTTGTTGAGACTGCAGAGCCGCGAGGTCATCAACTAGCGTCCGCAGAAGGGGAATCAATCCTGACGCCCCAAGGTGATGAGACGGTAGTTTTTGCCTCTTTTTTCGACCAGGACCTTTCTCTTTCGTCTTCAGATTTTCTTCGCCAACTTTTTGCCTTCTACGACCTGGAGTTGGTGAATCTGAATCCCAACTCCATCTTGCAAATCTCTATATTTGCAACTCTTTGCAAGTGTTTTCTGGGTGTGGAACCTCATTTGAATCTGTTCCGATATCTTTTCCACATCAAGCCCCAGCCCTCCAAGAGCAAAATCTAAGTGATTAGGGGGCCGGCATCCAGCTTCGGAGCGACATGAAGAAAATCTATATCCACATGCCCCTAAAATCGTCCCTCAAAGGCTGGCATTGGGAGTGGTTTTATTGTTCTGACCTTGAACCCTCCCTGCCCCCATTTACTGGTCTGCCTCTGGTGGTTTTGCCCAACTAGACTTCTGTGCCCAGCTTTGAGGAGATGGGGCAGGTTTACTTGTTGATTGACAAGGTTGATAAGCTGAAGGGCTCTGGATTGACTGGTCCATGGGTGGCCAGACGCTTCTTGACTCACTGCATCAGGCCGCTGAAGCTGAGGAGCCACTTCGGCTGGGACTATAAGGGCAAGAGCGATCCCAGCTGAGAGTATCCTAACCTGACCGACAAGCACAAGGTGACCAACATCCTACTTGACTATTTTGCCAGCGGGGTGATCAAGATAGAAGATGCAGAGCGGGCCTTGCCGGCTTATAGCCAAAAACGGCCTCGTCCAGAGGTAACTCTTGCTGATGTTAACTTGTTGTCCATTTGTAATGAATGCTTGTAGATGTATACCCAGGATTGTTTTGCAATGTGTGATATATGTTGTTGAACTGCTTGCAGTCATGTGAGGAGTTTGATGAAGACTCCCAAACTTTGTCGGCTGTGAAGTCAAAGAAGAGACCGTTAAGTCCCTCTGCTACCCAGCCCGACTCCAAGAGAGCGCGGAAGAAACCTGTTGAAGACCTAGGCAAGAAGAGGATCAGTAAGCCGAGTGCAGTAGCTGGGAGCCTGAAGATCAAAGTCACTGCTAGTGCAGCTCCCAGGCCACCAAGTCCAAGGCCGAGACCAGCGCCGCAAGGCTCAGCAACATCGAGGCCAAGGGCGGCACTGCCGAGTACAAGGTTGTCGACGAGCCATAAGGCAGTGTCGCCGAGTATCCCGGCACCCCAGCCGGCCATAGTAGAAACCAGGCCGACAAGGACAAGGACACCACCACCGACTGCCGTGCCATCCAGCCCGACAGCCAGCAGCCCTCCATTGCCGACAACTGGAACCCCCGAATGGAAGTTCAAAAAATCCAAGAGGTAAATAACTTTAAATCTTCTGGAAATCATGCTTAGTATAATGATATCTTGATGTCTGACTCATCGTGCAGGAAGTGCGCCAACATCGATCTCAAGGGGACTACGCCGGTTGCTCCTGTTGTCGAGCTAGCTCCAGTTGAGCCAGCATCAGCGAGCTCGTTTGCTGAGCCAGTGACCGCCCTAGCCGTAGTAGCTAAAGCCGTCTCGATAGCAGGGCTGCTAGCGTCGACTGACCAGGGGGCAAATACTGAAGCCGTTACTCCAGCCCCTGAGCTAGTCCCCTAAGCCCCATCCACTGCTGAGTCAGGGGCCAGGACCGTGTCGTCGTCTTTGTGTAACAGCCCACTTTGGATCTTTGGTGCATAAAACTGTTTTCCCATCTGCATGCTCTTCATATCATCTTTCATGCATGAAAAACCCAGCCTTGTCCCCAAGTTTCTTTCGGTTGGATGCATGCTGCCCCATCGGACCATCCTCTTGGGGATTGGACGGTCCGAATCCCTCCCATCGGACCAGACGCCTCCCGATCGGACCTTCGCCCGCGCCCGCGCTTGCTCGCGCCAGGGTTTTCTCTCGAGTCCGCGCCCTTTTCTCGTGCCCGGGGACTTGGCTCTCTCTTGAGTCCGCGCCCTCGCGCCCGGACTCTGCTTCCGAGCTCGCGCCCGGACTCTCTCTCTCCCGACCTCGAGCTCGCGCCCGGACTCTCTCTCTCCCGACCTCGAGCTCGCGCCCGGACTCTCTCTCTCCCGACCTCGACCTCGCGCCCGCGCCATCGTCCCGACCCCGACCCCGCGCCCGCGCCCTCTCCTGTTTCTTTCTCTCGAGTCCGCGCCCTTTTCTCGTGCCCGGGGACTTGGCTCTCTCTTGAGTCCGCGCCCTCGCGCCCGGACTCTGCTTCCGAGCTCGCGCCCGGACTCTCTCTCTCCCGAGCTCGCGCACGCACCCTCTCTCGCGCCGCGCCCTTTTTCTCTCGCGCCCGCGCCCTCTCTCGCGAGCCCGCGCCAGTCAGCTGGCTTTTTACTCCGCCAATGTTGTCATCGGCTTCTAGCCGATGCTCAGGTATGCGAATGCTATCGGCAATCGGCCGGTTTGCTTCTCACTTATAACATCATCGATTTGTATCAGTCTGTCATCGGCCATCGGCTACGAGGAGTCCATATCGGCCGATTGGTTTCGGCGTCAACCCAGAGATAGTCCTTAGGCGTGAATCGTTGATACGTGATGCTATCGGCTATGCCCTGTCCTCCATCGTCCAAACGAGATCACGCGAGGATCTCTCTCCGCCCGTGCGGCTCGGCCAGGTGGCTTCCTCTGCGCGCCCTAGACCACTTGAGTGTGAGAGGCAGAGAGCCGCCTTGGGACCTCGCGAGATACCCCGGCAACCTCAGCAGCGCCCGCCCTGTCCCATCTGTCTGCTGCACGCTTGCCCGTGCACACGCCATCGCGAGACCGTGGAGCAGAGCAGCGCCCCTCCCCTCTCCTCTCCTTCCCTGCCTTCCTTTTAACCAAGCCTATGCCCTCCTGCCTCCCCAGCTCGCCCTCTTTCTCACCTGCCAAGGACCCTAAGGATTGTCCCTTGGTTCGCTGAGAACGTGAGGTGCCGCCCACGGCGCCGGCGAGCACACGCTTTTCGTCTGAGAGCTCCGGTGAGTTTTACCTTGTCTCAGCTGTGTCACCACGCGTTCTTGCTCGACCTAACTCCGTTTTCGCCCTCGGCAAGCAGCAAGCACCACCGCAGCCTCATCGTCTTTTGCAACGCCGACCGGGTGCCGCCATGACCTTGCAGCCGCTAATCTGCGCCCTGGTGAGTTAGCGCTGTCCTGGCGGTATCACCATCTTCCATTCACTCTTTGAACTCATCACAGTGCTTGACTGCAGCCTCCATCGTGAGCAACCCTTTTGCCGAGCCGATCACCGCCTCAACATCGCTCCCTACCGCCTGCACTCCTCGGTGAGCTTCTGTTTCTGCATGTACCTCCTTTTTATTCCTGGGAGGCCACTTGTTCTCCCCACGTCCTTGGCTTGGCCTGTCATGCCATTCCTTTGCCATCCGCCCAAGCATCACCACCGTGGCCATATGTTGTGGATGAGGCTCAATCGGAGCATGGCGCTTGTAGTAGAGCCCTTCGATCTTGCATGCAGGATCCCTAGAGCTTCCTCGTGCCCTGCATGCGCTAGCCATGCACTCGGGCATGAGAGGACAGAGGTAGACAAGCCGTGCATTAGCTTGGCCTTCACCGAGCACCTTAGGTGCGCTTGTGTTTGAGTGAGTAGCAGCCACCCCATCAGCCCCAAGCAAGCCAGGTTGGCCTCACTAGCATTAGAACGGGATAAAACCACGAGTAGAGCAGCTGCTGTCGTTTTCCTGTTTTTGTCGGTCATCGTTAACGTGCGAAGACGTGTAGTTTGCGCGTACGAAGACATCGTTTTTGGACCAAGGCGTTCGCCGCTACCGAAGCCTTCCCATAGGTTACACTTGTACATCCAGTGACCCCTAGGCCCTAGAAACCCTCCACGCCTCCAAATGCCTTAGATTAAAACTTTACGCCCGGTGGATTTCACGTGTTAGGCCGTTTTAGTGACATGTGAGCGTGCGCGATTAATATCCTAGCGAGTTGGAGAATATCCACTTTTGGGAGTTGTCCTTAGGTTCACAGCAGCACACATGTAGGTTTCGTACCATAAAGATGCCCTAGAACCGAAAACGTCTCAAATAGACCACCCGTTAAGTCAGTAGAATGTTTTCAGCCGTTTCTGCAGTTCGGTCGAGCGAAAACGCTGTTTCTCATTTATTTTCGATTTTAGGACAGAGCAGACTTCGTTTAGCCGTATCTCCCTCGTACGAACTCAGATTCAAGCGATTCTTGTTCCTAAATTCATCTAAAATCATGCACTTGCATATTCTGTAAAAATATTTGTACTTCCTGTACTGTTAAATTTTGCCGTTGTTTTCATTGCATTCGTTTGGTATTCTCGTAGAACACGACGTTGTTGACCCGGTTGTGGAAGGATCAGAAGAGTTCCAAGAAGTCCAGGAACAAGGCAAGCACCCCCTTGATCAATTGCTCCTATATTTCAAATTTACAAACTATATTGATTGCAAACTATTATGCATGCGATGTTTTACTTGAAAATGTGTGGGATTCTTGGGTAGTTAACCTCTTGTTGCATATGCCCTGTCCTTGTTACTTGAGTATCATGAATTCCTTGTCACTTATGTTGCCACTGAAACTTGGGTTCATGTGGTTGGGAAGATGTCAATAGGTATGCTTAGTTTGCTTTTTAATCAAGGCTACTTGTTACTTGATTTTGGGATGTTGAGAAAAAGAAGCATTTGCGAAATTATGGAAATGAACAGTGGGTATTCTTCCCCTGTGCTCTTGGTGGAAAACAAAAACTGAAAACAAGCTTTTGGACTTGGGCGAGTGGATGTAGTGTTCGGTGCCTTGTTGTGGTATCGATTAGGTGGTTGTCTCGCCCGGGTCACTAAGGACCGATTCTATGGTGTAGCTAGAACCAAGAAGCACAGTGCAAACCACATGTGGCTCTGATGGGGAGTTCCTAGCTTAGTATATTGTTGATACCTAGCAATAGACCCGCCGGTGGTAGTAGTAGGTCCTTTTTGTTGACATTGGGATAGTGCGGGTTATGGTTGTTGTCCATAGCTCGAAGGTACCTTGATTATTGTTCAAGGGTGACCAGCACATTGTATGAGCCTTGGGGATTTTGGGAGGCCTCCCAACTCCCTAGGGATGGATCATAAGCGCGGGATATTGCTAGGTCAACGGTGGAAAGGCTTTGTCATTGATGGTGTGAGCCTCCTGTGTGGTAACTCATATTGTCCTTGTCATGTGGGTACAGTTGTACACACTCTCGAGAGTTAAAACTATTCGAATAGCCGTGTCCTCGGTTATGGACGACTTGGGAAATTCTCCACCGTAGTAGTTTTAAATTTTGGGAAAACTGTTTTGCAAAAAGATCTTGGTGCGAACGGGGAGTTCGCTGGGATGGTTGTGGCAGCGTGTTGCCACTGATGGCTGGCATGGGCAGGGAGCCCATATGGTTGGAAACACTTGGGGGTTGATGCTTATATACTTGTTTGCTGTGCTAGCTTGTTTTACCAAAAATTTCGTTGCAAAACCGCAATGTTTTTCGCTATGTATATTATGAATTATGCAAACTGCAGGACCTGAACCATTCCTTGTTTACCTTCGCATATTATGGAATACCATTGCAAACACTATAAGTCTTGCGGAGTACGTATTGTACTCACACACGCTTGTGTGACTTCTTTTTTTTTAGAGATGGTTGAGGAGGACCCGACAATCGGGTACTTCTATGCAGCGGGTTTTGGAGACGACGACGACGGTGCTTACTAGGGCTTACCGGTTGGTTGCCTGTGGGCGGGCAGAGGCATACTTGCTGGTTTTTGGTGCCTCTATTATCTTGTTTCCGCTGTTGAACTCTTTGTTAATTTGCTGTTCTATTTGGCCGGTCGGCCTCTATGTAATCGCTAAAGTCTAGACTCTTGTACGACTTATGTTTGGACTGCTGTGAGCTGAACCTGTGATGTATGGATTATGATGCCAATGTTGAATGTGTGTGCTAGCAATTGATCGTGGGACTAGCACGGTACACACATAGGGTTCGGGGTCAAACCCGGGTCCGACACTTTGTCAGTGTCGTTGTCTTCAGAGGAAATGGATCTCCCCAGGCTTGAAGCCCCTCGTCGTAGGTTCCCGAGAGCATTCCACTAGGTAACTCTCGAGGGAACTACGAAGTGCTATGAGCACGATGAAGAGGCTGCCAAGAGGGAGCACGAAGTTCTTCTTCGCGCCACCATTGCCGCGTCTCGGGGGGTCTAGGTGTGTAGCGAGTCTTGCAATGTTGAGTCCTCGATGATTTCTTTTATTTTTGGTATTCAGCCAACTGACTCTGCTTTGCTTTGTTTTACCTTGAGCAGAAAATTGTCGACCGCTCGGAGAAGTTGAATGAGGTCCTGACCCAGCTTGGCCCCCAACTCCAACGATTGGGCTAGCTCCAGACCTCGAAGGCTGACTTGGAGCGGTCTAGCCAGGAGAGGGAAACTTGGCTGAGGGGAGCCGTTGATAAGCTCGGGGATGAGAACTGGGCTCTAGCCAAGAAGATCGGAAGTGAGTCTCCCATGTTTGTCTTCCCGACTAAATCCCATGCATATTTCTTCAGATTTGTTATCTCCCGACTGCCCAGTTGTGTCTTGACTGTAATCTCGAGCTCTTGTCTATTCTGATATATAGCCCTCGAAGCTGAGTTGAAGACCCAAACAGGAGGGGAGACCAAGCTAAAGGAGGCCGAGAAAGCCAGAGCCGAACTCGAGAAAGACAAGGCCGACTTGGAAAGGGCCAAAGGCAAACTCGAGAAGGAAAAAACCAAACTGGAGAAGGCCAAAGCCAAGGTGGAGGCCGACTATGAAAGTAAGTCCTCACTTTGACAATGACTTTGTCCAATCCTTTGATTGCTCCGACTAATGTCTTGGCTGACAAGTTTACTTGCCAATGAATCTGGGTAGCTGCAAGAGCCAACACCCAAACCCAGTTTCAAGCTTTTGCAGAGGAGATCAAGGTCGTCAAGGAGTCATGGGAGATCCTTGCCGAGTCCGTGAAAGGGCTCCTTGACATCATGGATCCTCACCACGTGGGAACCAGCTCCAACACGGTCTCCCAGGTGCAAGCGCATCTTAACGAAGCCCCAAGTATCCTGAAGAGGTACTCGGATGAGCATGTTATCATCGGCGTGGCCTAGACCCTGGCGATGACCAAGTCGATCTACCCCAGGGAAGATCTTGAGGCCATCGGTGAAGGGTTTGCCGAAGAAACAGCACCTGAGGAGGCGTTGGAGTTGATCACCTAGGTGAGGCCAACTGTAGAGGCGATCACCAAGGACCTAGGAATGTAAGAACAATCCATCATGTAGTCGGTGTGTATAAAGTCTTTTGTAAGAACATGTGTAAATATATGTGCAATGCCGCCGAGCTCTGGGGTTTTACTTGGTTATCATTAGCTCTACTTGACTGTATGGTCTACGCTGAGTTAGTCTATATGAACTTAATAAAATCGTTCACCGCAGAAAGCTGTACTCGGGTGGCCATGACAAAGTCATTGCAGAACTTCATAACTTAAGTAAAACAGGCTCGTATATTATTGACGAAGCACATATAATACATGCAGCCCCTGACTCGCTACTCGGTTGGAACAAGCGGCGTAGTGAGTTAGAGTAAATTGTACACATGGGAAAAATATAAAACTCAGGTATAGAAAGGACGTAGCTGTTCTATATTCCATGAGTTGCTGACGAGGGCACCGTCTTCAGTCTTCAGTCGGTAGGCGCCTGGCCGTGTGACTTCGGCGATAATGAACGGCCCTTCCCAAATTGGGGATAGTTTATGCTTGTCTTTGGTGGTTTGTATTTTTCTCAAGACGAGATCCCCAACCAAAAAGGCACGGCCACGGACATTGCGATTGTGATAATGATGCAGGCCTTGAAGATACCTTGCCGATTGGATTATTGCGATGTCCCTCGCTTCTTCTAACTGATCTAGCTCGACCAATCGGGTATTGTTGGATGTGTCTTCTGAGTAAGCCCGAACTCGTGGAGAGCTAAACTCTAACCCGGTTGGTAACACAGCCTTAGCACCATAGACCAGAAAGAAAGGGGATTGCCCTGTTGCCCGACTAACCGTGGTTCTTAAAGACCAGAGAACAGATGGGAGTTCTTGTACTCACCGCCCTGCATATGGCTGTAGTCGGTCGAATATCCTGGCCTTGATACCTTGTAAGACCATGCCATTGGCACGCTCAACCTGCCCATTGCTCTGTGGGTGTGCCATAGATGCATAACAGATCTTGATGCTGAAGTCGTCACAGAAATCTTGAAGTACGCCGTCCATGAACTGAGTACCGTTGTCCGTTATGATGCGGTTAGGAATCCCAAATCGGTATAATATACTCATGATGAAGTCCTTTGCTCTTGCCACTGTTACGGTAGTAATGGGTTTCGCCTCAATCCACTTTGTGAATTTATCCACTGTGACAAACAAGTGTGTGAACCCTCCTGGTGCTTTCTTGAAAGGCCCGACCATGTCAAGCCCCCATACTGCAAAGGGCCAAGAGATTGGGATAGTTTGAAGTTCTTGGGCTGGGAGATTTGTTTGTCTTGCATAGAACTAACAACCCTTGCATGTGAGAACTATGTCTTTAGCGTCTGTTACTGCTGTTGGCTAGAAAAATCCCTGCCTGTAAGCCTTTCTGACTAACGTCCTAGATGCAGCATGGTTGCCACATATGCCCGAGTGGATCGATTGCAGAATCTGCTTGCCCTCCTCGGTTGTGACACAGCGCATGAGGACACCGGATGCACTTCTTCGGTACAGGTCTTCTCCGACTACAAGGAAACATTTGCTTCGACGTTTGATTTGTTTGGCTTGAATGCGGTCTTCTGGGAGTTCATCGTCCAAGAGGAATTTGAGAACAGGAGTCCGCCAATCTTGAGATATGACCAATACTTCTTCTGTTGCCGGGGTAGGTTCAGCTCCCGACTATTCTGGCACTGGTTTCTTCTTGACTGATGGCTCTGTTAGTTGCTCAACAAAGATCCCTGTTGGGACCAATTCTCACTTGGATCCCATGTTTGCCAATTCGTCTACAACATCATTGTATTGTCGTAATACGTGAGTTATCTCCAGCCCATCGAACTTGGTTTCCAACTTTCTGACCTCCTGACAGTACGCCGCCATGGTATCATTGAGACATGTCCAGTCTTTCATGACTTGGTTCACCACGAGTTGAGAGTCTCCATGCACGACCAGACGGCAGATGCCGAGTGATATAGCAATGTGGAGCCCATGGATGAGTGCCTCGTACTTGGCGACATTGTGGGAAGCCAGGAAGTGGATTTGGAGAACGTACTTGAGTTTTTCACCGGTGGGTGACGTTAGTACGACGCCGGCCCCAGCACCGCCGATCCGTAGAGAACCGTCGAAGTACATTGTCCAGTACTCTAGCTTGTCTGTTGTTGTAGGCATCTGAACTTCTGTCCACTTGGCTACAAAGTCGGCTATAGCTTGTGATTTGATCGCTGTCCATGGTTGAAAGGTGATGTCGAACACCATCAACTCGAGGGCCAATTTAGCAATGCGGCCGGAGGCCTCGCGGTTATGCAGGACGTCCTTGAGTGGATACAATGTGACCACCGTGACTTGATGCGACTGGAAATAGTGCACCAACTTCCGGACAGTGATGAGTAGGCCATAGAGCAGCTTCTGGACCTGCGGATATCTCATCTTGGAGTCGGCAAGGACCTCGTTGACAAAGTAGACTGGCCGTTGAACTTTTTGTACATGATCCAGCTTGGATCGCTTGACCACCAGCACCGTGCTGACTACCTGAGTGGTTGCCGCCAGATATAGCATTAATGGCTTTTGGGGCATAGGTGATGCCAACACTGGTGGTGATGTGAGAAATTTCTTGAAGTCTTTGAAGGCTTGGTGGGCTTCGGGAGTCCATTGAAAATTATCTACTTTCTTCAGTAACTTGAAGAAGGGCATGCCCCGTTCGCCTAGTCGGGAGATAAATCGGCTGAGTGCCACCATGCAGCTGGTCAGCTTCTGGACGTCCTTCTAGTTAGTCGGCGGTGCCATGTTCATGATCGCGTTGATTTTCTCTAGATTAGCCTTGATGCCTTGATGTGAGACGATGAAGCCGAGTAGCTTACCGGATGGCACACCGAAGGCGCACTTTTCTGGGTTCAACTTCATCTTGAATCTTTGAAGATTTTGGAAGGTTTCCTCCAAGATGAGGTCTTCTTTGGACTTTGTCTTGATCACCATGTCATCGACATATGCCTCGACATTGCACCTGATCTGTTTGTGTAGACCCTGCTGAATTGCTCGTTGATACGTTGCTCCAGCATTTTTCAAACGGAACGGCATGGTCATGTAGCAATATGTACCAAACGACATGATGAAAGACGTCTTTAGGCAGTCCTCCTCCTTTAGGCTGATTTAGTGGTATCCCGAGTAACAGTTGAGAAAGCTGAGAAGTTTGCACCCCGCAGTTGAATCCACCACCTGATCTATTCTTGGTAGACAAAATGGATCTTTGGGGCATGCCTTGTTTAAGTCGGTGTAGTCGACGCACATGCACCATTTACCGTTCTTCTTCCGGACCAGGACTGGGTTTGCTAGCCAATCCAGGTGGTAGACTTCTTTGATGAACCTGGCTGTGAGGATCTTGGTTATCTCCTCCCGAATAGCATCTTTCTGGTCTTGAGCGAAGCGCCATAGCCGTTGCTTGACTGGCTTGGCATCTGTCTTGACATTGAGGGCATGCTCGATCACCTCCCTTCGTACCCTAGGCATGTTAGTAGGTTTGCAGGCGAAGATGTCCTTGTTTGCATGGAGGAAAGTGACGAGTGTGTATTCCTATTTGGGGTCGAGTCCGGTCCCGACTAGAGCAGTCTTGGAGGGGTCAGAAGGGTCCAGGGGATCTTCTTCGTGTCAGAGTCCGCTGAAATTCCCCACTTTGCTGCTTTTTTCAACGGAACTTGGTTGTCCTCGACTTCTGTTGTGGTAGCTTGTCAAATACTGTCGTGTCCGACTGCCGCTTCTTGAGACTGAGCCAACTCGCAGCTCTCTTTGTTGTAGGTGAAGGCTTGCTTGACGTCGCTACGAAGGGAGAGAACTCCGGCTGGCCCAGGCATCTTGAGCACCATGTAGGTATAGTGCGGTATCGCCATGAATTTGGTGAGCACCGGCCGTTCGAGTATCGTGTGGTACGCAGTCTCGAAGTCGGCGACCTTGAAGCAGATATTTTCTGTGCGGAAGTTGTCCTGTGTGCCGAAGGTGACCGGCAAAGTTATCTGCCTGAGGGGTCTTGAAGAAAGGCCGGGAATTATCCTGTGGAAGGGCGCCGTACTCGGCCGCAGTTCTGAACAAGGGATTTTTATCTCATCCAGGGTCTTGGCGAATAGAATATTGAGTGCGCTGCCTCCGTCTATGAGAATCTTCTTCAACTTGATATTTTTGACGACCCGGTCCAGGACGAGTGGATAGCGTCCCGGGTGTGAAACCCGATCTAGGTGATCTGCGCGATTGAATATGATGGGCATCTTTGACCAGTGCAAATACTAGGGGGCGTCTACTGTAGAGACCGCGTTGACGTCGCGTGCTGTTAGCTTCTGCTTCCTCTTGGACTCATACATAGACGGCCCTCCGAAGATGTGGTTGAGCTCGGCCTGGGGATCTTGATAATTGTCAGCCAGGCCTGAATTTGGCTTGTCCTTGTCTTTGTCGGCGCCAGATGATGAAGCCTGCTCGGAAGCAAACTTCTTGAGCATGAAGCAGTCCTTGGCCGCGTGTTTACCCTTGGGATGGAAGGGGCAAGGCCTGTTCATAACGTTCTGGTACTCATTGTTCCTTGGGGGTCGTGACTGAGTCCGCTCCATGTTGGCCACCACGTTTTCCGACTTCCGCTTGCGGCTGCCGAATTTGTTCTGTGACGGCTCGTTGTCGGCTTTAGCCTTTTGGTCCTTCTGCTGGGACTCTTTCTTTTTATCAAGGGCCTCAGCGACCGCCTCGGCCGAGTCGGCATACTTATTCGCCATATCGAAGAGAGCCCTGACAGAGGTTGGGGGCTTTCGAGTGAATTTTGCGATGAACGGGGCGTCCTTGACTCCCTTGTGGAAGGCGGCGATGACGACCTCGTCCTTGACCATTGGGATCAAGTTACGCTTCTCGAAGAACCTTTTGATGAACTCACGTAGTGACTCATTCTTCCTCTGGTGCAGCTGATAGAGAACGTGCTCTGAGGACGGCCGCTCGTAAGTCCCCTAGAAGTTGGCTATAAAGCGTTCTCGGAGTTCCCCCAGGAGTCGATTTATCGCCTTGGGAGCCCTGCTAGCCATGTCCTCACTGAGTTGGCCAGGGCGACCGGGAGGTAGTTAGCCATGGCTTTGTGGTCACCTCCAGCAGCTTGGATCACCAGAGTATATACGGTGAGCCAGGACTCGGGGTTAGTCTTGCCGTCGTATTTTTCGATTCCTGTAGGCTTGAAGCCCGACGGCCAGTCGACGTCTTGTAGCTCTTTGGTGAAGGCTGGTATGCCTTCATCTTCGTGAGGGCTCCGGCTCTGACCGCGACGGTTAAACTGCTCATGATGGAGACCGAAACGCTCGTACTCGTCCTCCAGTCGGCGGCGCTTGTCGTCTTCGCGTTGGCAGCGCCGAGCGTTGATGTCTTGGCAGAGATCACGTTGTAGACGGACTCAGAGATCTTGGTTGAACTGGCGATCGTTCTGGGGGCGCCACCGATTGTTGTTGTTTGTGTTGCCGAGAGATGTTTGGCGTGACTCTGCATGCAGCTGACTTGAGCTGGCCACTCGGCGTCATGCCGATGCAGATGAAACCGCCGCTGGAGAACCCGACCGGTTGGTCGGTATAAGTGTATCCCCTGACTGCTGGTGCTGCTAACAAGCGACAACTGTAATCATGGCTTTGATCTTTGCTACAGTCGGGGTGGCCTGATGATCAGGCTTGAGCTGGAGCGTGTCCAGCAGGGTTGCAGCGACCACGACGTTCTGTTGTGGCGTGACGAAGACATCGTGGTCACCGACTCTAGTCTAGAGGATTTGTTGCTGAGCAGTTCACCCAGCCCTATGTAGCTCGTCGTTACGAGCCTCGCGTTCGGCCTCCTCCTATTGCCGCAGTCGGCGGGCCTCCTCTTCTTGCTGCTCTTGTACTCAGCGCACCTCCGGTGGTGGGGTTGAAGCCATGAAGATTTCTCGGGGCAGAAGGAAGCTTGCCAGACTAGTGTCTGAACTGGTGTTCAAACTGTTGTCTGGCTTGGAGTCAGAATCCAAGCAGTTCATCGGAGTAAGAATGACTCCGACCTCCCTAGATCCAATCTGGAACGGCTTTGAGCCATGTCCGAACTAAATCGTAGAGGATCAGGTCTGCCGCATGGGATGTAGATTGTAGATGTCCGCGGCGTTGCCGAGTCTGCATGGGAGATTGACGATCTCTCCCCTTCCTAGCCCGACCCGGGACGGCTCAAGGCCGAGTCCGAGCCGAATGCCGAAGGAGAGAGTTGTCCCGAGACCCGGCGAAGTAGAAGATTGCCATAGCAAATCGACGAGGGTTGCTGAGCATCGTATGGGCCGACTGGCGCGGAGTCGGCCGGTTCCTCGGTCAATCGGATCTAGTCTGACTCGGCCAAGGTGAGGTTGCCGAGCTGGTCGGCGATGAAGTCAAGGCTTTCGAATGTAATCGTGTCTCCAGGGGAGAATTTGTCGCCGTCGACTCCGATTGTCAAATCCAGCGAGCTTGTGGAAGTTGATCTCGCCGAAGCCCCTACCGGCGTGCCAACTTGTTGACACCGAAAACCGCCGGGGGCCCGTCCGGCGTCTAAGAGACACGCGAAGGCCTGGGAGATTTGCTTCACTCCAGTGCAGGTCCTAAAATCTTGAGGTTCGTAGGCGTGCCAGTCAATTTGACCCTGCAATTGACAAGAGAAAAGATGTCAAATTCGTGAGCCAATCGGCTGGAAGCCGGCTTGGACTCATCTCATCGGCCGATGGCCGATACGTACTGTAGCACTTATACATCGGCTAAAAGCCGATGACAGCAAGAGCAATAGCATAATAGTAAACAAGTATTGCGCTAGCCGATCATCGAAGGGATGTTCAAAAACCGGCTATAAACTTGGTAAAATAAATGAGCAGAATGCATAAGTAAATAGATCAAATAAACACCAGCCGATCATAGTTTAGATTTACTAATATTGTCATGAAAATACTGCCCGCGCCCGTGCCCGGGCCTTGCTCCACATCGGCTCCTAGGGTTTCATCCGTCGTTCGTGCCCCGTGCCCAGGTCTTACCTGAGGTCGTGCCCGGGAACTTGTGCTTGCATTCGGATCGGTAGAGAAAATCAATCGGCTAGCCCTTAGCCGATCGTAACAATAACGCAGGCAAGGATACATAACAAGGCAAACAGTATAATCGGCTGTATTTAGAAAAAGATAATTTATCGGCTAAGCAACTCCGATAACAACATTGTATAAACCCATCGGCTTATTAAGAATAACGATATTATTCAGTCTAGTAGATCGGACCAACCGTTGCAGCACAACTGATAATAGCGAGATCTCGATAGGCCAATAGATCTAATGCAATCGTGATGTATATGATAACTTATCGGCTATACACTCTGATAAGACGCTTGCCATAAAAGTATCGATCTAGCAGGAACGATTTATCACTAGGAGTTTAGTAGGTCGGACCTAACCGATGCAGCACAAACTGATGATAAATCGCTCCCAATAAGCCGATACGATCTATGCACGCGTGATGTGATATACCTAATCAATCTATGAGATCAAACTGAACTGATGCGGCCATAGATAAAATAAATATATCATGGTAAGCCGATTACCATAAACTGACTAGAATATCGGACCTAACCGAGGAAGTCCTAGCCGATTGGTTGCCGGGGTAACGAGACTTACCCTCCGAGGAGTTCGGACCTAACCAATGCAGCCGGCTCGAGAAGCAGGATCCTGTCAGAAGGGTGGCGATGCGCCGAAATTGTATTGATCGAGTGATGATTTACAAGGTACCCGGGCATACGTATATATACCCCGAGTTAATACAGTCCTGGTAGGACACGGACAAAACTTCTATTCAAAAGGAAACACTAAAGGACCTGATCGACACGAGATTAAGTCCGCTAAAGATAAAACTATACTGCCTAAATAGTAGACACGATAAATAATGCCATATTGCGGTCTTCACGGCTTCCCCTGGATTCGGTCCCTTCTAGATCAATCTCCGTTAGTTGACTATGACGCTCTCCTTTGACCGAATCTGACACAGGGCCTTACCAAATTTTGGCGTTAACACATGCCCCCCAATTTCGGAGTTCTCCTATAGGACTTCGAAATTCTTTCATTTTGGGCCTCTAGATTTCTCCCATACCGAGGCAGCCCAAGAGAGCCCACTTGCCATAATTGTTTGAAACAGTGCCAACGGCCTCGATTCCCGCCCGGTCATCATATCTCTATAAAACGCTTCGTCTTCCTAGCCCTTTTTTATGCTTTCACATCACCAGAGCACCACCGCTTCATCTTCCAACCCTTTCAACAAGCTCTAGCAAATCCAGACGAACCGTCGTAGCCATCTTCTTCAGCCGTTGATTTCTGCATCCTCTTCCTTTCTTGCGATGGCATCGGCATCTGCAGTTCCTGAGGTAATCTTCTCACCCGATTAATTCTTCCGATTTTGTGACCCAGATGCGTCCAATCCACCATGTTCTTCATCTATTCTTCGCCGTTTTCTTGTGTACTGTAGCATCTTAGAGGTCAGATCTTGATCCCAGCCGCCAATTACCCAAACTTTTTCTATCATGGCCCCATGGGTAGCGAAGATCCCACCGATTTCATATGCGCCGAGACCCAGCGTATTCCTTTCAAGAACTCAGCCATGCGAGTCGGCGACCGGACTAACAGCTTCAGGTCATGGCCAAGCAAACTGCCTGGGTGGAGAGATTGGTACATCAGGGTGTCGGCTGCGAAGAGAACCTACTGGGAAGAATCTCATATCGGCCACTGCATCAATCTCTCTCTGGCCGATATGGAAAGAAATGAACCTTTGCTCGCATCGGCCTCATATTTCTGGTCCGATGCCCTTAATGCCTTCCTTTTCGGGCATGGGCCGATGACCCCCACTTTGCTGGATGTGACCATGCTCACTTGTCTGGACACGACAAGCTACATCGACCCCTTCAAGCTCCGGTTCAAACCCGCTCATCGGCTTCAAGCAAAGAACATCGGTGGCTGGTCCAGGTACATATCTCTTCACAATAAGGGGACTGGACCGGTTGATGACCGGGAACACGTTGCTTTTCTGAACCTATGGCTGGAGCGTTTTGTTTTTGGTGGCGCTACTCTCGGTCCGACAATCAACATGCAATGTCTGGCAAAATGCCTGGTTGATCGGAAACAGATCCCCTTGGGGCAATTCCTCCTTGGTGCCACTTATCAGTTGCTTCACCAAGTGGCAACTAAGTTATCGGCCGGCCAGCCCGTCGGCCACATCGGGGGTCCTTGGTGGTTCGTACAGCTCTGGCTCAATATCTACACCTCCAAGGCCGTCCCTGAGACTTCTCTTCTCAAGCAATCCTTTCCAGCCGATTACACAGAAGACCAAGATCCCGTTTACCGCCGATGCGTTTCCATGGGCGAAGCTGCATCGGCTCTCTCTGGCGGCAAGATAACTCCCGCTGAACTTAGTCAATGGTTCAAGGGGTTTTACTATGGTTTCACCAGGGAGGCCACTGTCTGGTTTGCATATAATGACGCATCATCATTTGAGATGCCTTCTAACTTTGACCCACTCAAAGCTCTAGATGATGATGAGTCCAAGGCCATATTCCTATCGGCTATCTCCCCTCGTCTGTTGCCAACTGGCTTTTCTCTGGGCCGATCGCAGCCTTCTTACGAGTTTTACCATCCGTCGGTCGGCTCCCGCCAGTTCGGCCTTGGTCAGCTTCCGATCGGCCTATTCTTCATCGACAAACTTCAGGCCCGATGCACTGTCAGCAGCGCCCTGGAATATGACCGGTTGCGGACTTTGACGGACCCCCTCCTCCTAGGCGCCGCCACCGAGGTGTACATCTGCACTGCAACACAAGCTTTTTTGTCCGATGGTGGTCAGAATGGAAGAAACATTTGTTCAGCTTAGCGCCCTCCTGTTATTGTTCCCGCCTTGACACCGAGTACATCGAATCCGATGAAGAGGTAACACCTGCAAGCTTTAATCGCCTTCTCCAACCAACTCTTATCTCTAATTTTGCAGGCTGCCAGCGTCGAGCCCCCAACAAGAAGCAACAGCGGTCGCCGATTCCTGTATCAACCTCCATCGGCCACTCCAAACCTGGGACGCGACGCTCTGACTCCATCGGCTCTCCTCAAGGCGCCTCGGCCGATGGGACAAAAACGGAAGAAGTTAGCACATCGCCCCTCCTCGAAGAAGCAAAAAGCCGATGCTGATGTCGTTATCCCGACGCCATCTTCTCCTCAAGCAACATCGGCTCCCTCCTCTCCTCAGGTATGTGTCAAGTTTCAATATTATTACCCGCTTTCCACTTATCTTGCTAGTTTTATTCCCAGCTCAAGTCATTGGCTCCAGAACCTCAACACTCCTCCGATATCCCTCCAAGCACTGAGCCGATGGCTTCTCTGGCTGCTCCACTCTTAGTACCAAGCCCCAACGTCAACGATGCTGCTGCTATTCCATCGGCTGACATCGGCCCCTCCGAAGAACGACCTACTCATCTCCCTGAAGCCGATGTCACCCGAGCTGCCGATGTCCTTCCTCAGGTAGCCTCTTTATGCCCGCATTCTGCTCTTAACTTTCGACTGATCCTTTCACCGATGTCAATTTTGCAGTCCTTAGCCGATTTGTTTTCCTTTGACATCGGCAAGTATCTGGAGGCAGAAGATGAACCAGCCACCAGCGCAGTACCAAGCTGCCGTTTCCAGCCGATGTGCGCGATTATTTAACAAGCATCAACAATCGGCTGGACAACCCAATCGATGCGTTGGTGGAAGATTGTGGACCGATTCAGGCAAGACTTACAGAAATTGAACACCATCTGCCCGAAGAACTCGTCGACGCGCTAACCCCTGCAGCATACCTGGAGTCTCACAGGTTTAAACTCATCAAGCTTAGACAGCAAATAGCCGATCGCGCTGACCAACAGAAGACCACCGAAGACATCCAAGCCGATCGGCTGCTAGCCCAGACAGAGAAGAAAAGACTTGACGATATGGCAGCTGCCCCCCAAGAGCTCCAACCCAAGCTAGATCAACTAAAGAAGAAGGAAGCCGATTTGCTGGTAGAACTTGAAAAAGTTCGCAAGGATCTCGAAGCCACAGAATCCCAGCTTATCGGCTTGCCACAAGCCATCCAAGACCAAGAAGCTAAGGTCGCAGCGACGGTGCGTCAAGTCATTCATCGGCGCAAGAACTTGAAAACCATTCTGGGCTCCGATGAAGACGACATCCGTGCCATTAACGAAATTGATCAAATCCGTCTGCGTGCGATCGAAACTATTCAAAAATTCTTGTAACGTAACAATTAATGGCTCCCTGAAAGACGCCGGCTGTGCTGCAATATAACTTGATCGGCTTTGTTGCCTGTTTCCTTCAATTGTCTCTTAATATTATTTTTATTTATTTGTTCTAAAGGCGATGTCGATTGATATCGGCTGTCTTTAGGCGATGCAAAAAACATCAGCTTTCTGAACTACTTTAGAAATCGGCCATACCTAACCGATTTAAGAATCAATCCAAACGCTGGGATAGTATTTCTTGAGATATTTCCCGTTGAGCGCTTTAGCAAACTCTATCCCATCAAGATCTTCCAATACATAGGCATTACCAGGCACACAGCGATTAACCCGATAGGGCCCTTCCCAATTAGGCGACCATTTTCCAAAATTATTATCTCTGGACCCGATCGGCAAAATCAACTTCCACACAAGATCTCCCTCGGCAAACGACCTATTCACCACCTTTTTGTTGTAATGCCGAGCTGCCTTAGCCTTATTTTCCTTGATTCTTTCCAACGCCCTTAACCGATTTTGAACCAAATCTTCAAGTTCACCCATCATTAAGTTATAATAATCATCGGCCGTCAACTGATTCTGCAAAGAAATTCTCCTAGAGCTGATGTTAGTCTCCCATGGTAAAACTGCGTCATGCCCATATACTAATTGATACGGTGGCACCCGAGTAGATCCATGACATGCCATCCGATAGGCCCATAGTGAATCGGCTAGTGTAGTATGCCATCGCCGTGGCTGCTCATCAATTTTCCGCTTAATCAACTTGATCAAACTCTTGTTAGAAGCCTCTGCTTGTCCATTAGCCTGAGCATAATAAGGCGACGAATTTAATAGCTTGATTCCCATACTTGCAGCAAACTGTTGAAACTCATCAGATACGAAGATAGACCCCTGATCAGTGGTTATCGTCTGAGGAATCCCAAACCGATAAATAATATGCTCCTTCACAAACTCGATCGCCTCCTTGGACATAACTTTCTTCAAAGGAATCGCCTCTACCCACTTGGTAAAATAATCTGTCGCTGCCAATATGAACTTATGTCCTTTACTTGATGGAGGAAAAACCTGGCCGATCATATCTATTCCCCAACCTCTGA
The DNA here is from genome assembly GCA_003991445.1 of Oryza meyeriana var. granulata. NCBI lineage: Eukaryota > Viridiplantae > Streptophyta > Magnoliopsida > Poales > Poaceae > Oryza > Oryza meyeriana. The sequence continues at coordinate 47,722 of RYFJ01002874.1, forward strand.
ACGGCCACGGTTTGATGATAGGATTCATAGCCGATGCTGGCGCTCGCTATACATTTCCAAATTTCTGACAATCTTGACACCCTTTATAATACCTAAAGGAATCCTCCAGCATTGTCGGCCAAAAATATCCTACTCTTCTCAGCAACCACTTCATCTTATGAGCCGATTGATGAGTCCCACAGATGCCTTCATGCACCTCGCACATAACCACCTTGGCTTCTTCCAAATCCAGGCACCTAAGTAGAACTCCTTCAAAAGTCCGATAATACAGTTCCCCATCAAGTGGCACATACTTAGTAGCTTTATACCGAATTTCCTGGAAACGATTGCGACGGATTTTTGTAAGTAACAATTATCTCCTGTCTCCAGTCATCGGCTTGTTCTGGATATCAATATCGGCTATCTCAACCTCAACCTGCCTATTCAGCCGATACCCTGAAGCAACCTGCGCAAGATCATTAGGCTTCCAAATTCTGCTCCTGGGAACATGATCTATTGATACTATCTTGAATCCTTTAACAAATCCATACATTCTTCATAATATGACTCAAACATCATCTCTGCACTCATATTCTCCAGACAACTGCTTGACACTAATAAAGAATCACCAATTATCTCTATGACATCGCGCGATTCCTTTAAGAGTTGAAGCCCCTTTTTAAGCACCGCCTCGTATTCTGCCTGATTGTTAGTCGATAAGGTTAATTGTAAAGAAACTCAAAACTTGCCCCCGAGGTGATTATGATAACTAAAGACCGATACAGATCCATGCTTGCAAACCGATCATCAAAAAAACAAAGTCCATGGGATGGTCTCTACATAATCTTCATGAGCCCTCTGTGCTGCACAATGAAATCGGCGACCGCTTGTCCCTTGATTGTTTTAGGCCGATTCATATCTCAAGTCGACTCCGTCAAAGAAAAACCCATTTACCACTCGCCTTTCAAGACTGGAGCCGACATATATATTTGACCACATCGGCTAGCAAACTACTTGTACACTCAGCGATAGGATATAATGCTTAACTTTGTACACGAGAAATATAAACACAGGCACAATAATTCTCCGCAGGATATTTTTTTCAGCATCAAAGCCTTCTGCTAAGATAAAACACAACTCGCTCTTTTCCCTCAAACTCCTGTATGAAAACGGACCGATGACTTCCTCTCATCGGCTAAAGTCAACTGAAGGCACTCTTTTTGGGCGGAATTAAAATAGGTATGGGGAACTCGCTAATCAGTGATCCTTCGTAAATCTTCTGCTGTGATGGCCCACGAACTCTTTGCTCGACCTTAACTAAATACCACAAACAACGGAGTAAGATTCAATTTCCCTGATAATTTTGATATAATCTTCTTAAATTACTTGCCGATCATGATTGCAACTCTGTTTATTACTTGGTGGCTCCGTAGTCTTATGGCTTGATGCTTCCGTGTACTTCATTCCTCACTCATGAACATAAACACCAAAAACTGCCACGATACACGGAAAAGCGAACTTATTGGGATTCATTCTTAGTCGTATTTTTGGCTCTTCCAGCACTTTCCGTAGATCAGCTATAATGACTTTCTCACTTTTAGACTTACCACAAATCATCAATGTAAATTCTCTCCCAACAGGCCCGATGAGATCATGAAAATATAATAATTCATTCGCTCTTTATAAGTCGCACCGGCATTTTCAATCCAATCATTACTACCACGTCATATACAAGGCCGATAGTTTGGACAGAACGCGTCTTATGTATATCTTTTCCAAGCCATAAAAATTGATTATATCCTGCATTGATCATGAAGCTGATAATCTTGTGGCCTGAGGCTGCATCACCAATAAATCGTATGGCATGGTTATTCTTTGGGGGTAGCTTTTATTCAGATCACCCGGAAATCAATAAATATCTCAATTTTCCATTCTTCTTTTCCAAGCCAGGAAATATTAAGAAACCCATCAGCATATCGGATGCTTCTAACTTTGGCAATTCATACAACTTGTCGATTTGCTTGCATGGTTCATATAATCTGCCTTGACTCTCCTTGGAGCCTGTTGATGGCGATATCTGTTTATGCAGCCGAGTGTTCCACAATGATCGTTAATCTGGCAATTCATGGTATCAGGCGAACATCTCGATAATCCTTATAGTGTTACATTCTTTCGAAGCTCAGGACTTAGTATTTTGCTTATGTACGTCGGCCTTGGCTTATTCCTAATCTATGTCAATTTTTCCAAATATCGCGACGTAATCTGCCCAGTTTTCCCCTTGGGAGTCTTCAATGGAGCCCATAGAGTAACAATTAGATTGACTTGTCTGGATCAGCTGCATCCCCTGGGCTAGTGCTTTAAGGTAATGTCCTTCATATTTTACCGGACAGGCAATCACCAACCATCGGAATTCCAGACTGGAATCGATCATATGCGTGTTGGGTCGAGGACCGACTGCTAGAACACCTGATTGATCTCCTCAATGTACAACATTGATGCATTGTCGAAGGACGCAACAGTTTGCGTGAATCCAATCCTGCCGAGAAGCACTTATGGATCCCTTTCCGTTCGTAAGAAAAAAATGTGGTGGGTAATGTTTTAATTCCGCACTTGTAATCCACGTTTAATACGCTTTCGACTCTGATGAATTCCACTGAGGTACTTTAGCGACATATTCGTCTTGATATAGATCTTCGTGCAGTCTTTCCCAATTTCGAAAGGTAGCGTGAGGATAGATTAACTGGGTCCTCCTTCACCAGCATCTTTGTCATGGCTTCATTTACGTAGCCTTGATGGTATAATGGCTTTAGGTGCGATGCTTCTGGACTCCTCAGTTTTCAATTAATGGCCCGATCAGACTGTAAGCGTTCATGCTGAGCGAAAACCTCCTCATCACTTCTTCGTCTGATGGAAGGCCTCTATTCCGAGGCAAGAAAGAACAGTTTCTGGAGGCGATGCGTCTCATCGTCTCCCCTTTACTCATTTGCTTGGGTCCTTTTGTGACGATGTCGGTTTTCTTCTGATCTGTCTCTGTCTTCTGCTGTTTCTCGAGGTGTCGTAGCGTGTGCTCTCCTTTTCTGATTCTTCTGAGATATCACTAGGGCACCATTGAGGATTCTGGATTGTTTTTCATGCTTCCTTCCATCTTCTTCCACAGATCTTCTGGATGGCTATATCAGCTTGAACAATGCTCTTTTTCCAACGCGACCGATCTGCGAATCCGTGGCGATTATGTGATTCCTGTATCGCTGATCAGGGAATTTTTCAAGACTGATGCAGTCTCATTCCTTTATCGCGCAGATCCGAAAGAAAGGGAGTCCAATGGGATTATGCTTTCTGTTTATCTTGTTCCCTCATATCTCGAATATTTTTTCTATCATGTGTGCAGTAATCTTGATTTATATTTTGATGTTGCTCCCTCGGCCTGATCCTTGCTATACCCGATGACATGTTTTCAGGGACGGGGTGTCCGTCAATCTTTCATTCGGCTTCTTGTCTTAAATTTGATTCCTACCTTGTTCGACGCGACTGAATTTGTTTGCCGAAAACTTGCACTCATTAAGTATGGTGGTGATATAGGGTTTGTGCCATTTTGGCAATATCTTTTCTTGCTTTAGTTCTTCGTGGAGATCACATGATTTGGCGGTGTTGTAATCTTGCTTCTCTTTGTACAGAAGTAAATGATTTTATCGGCTTTACTATATCAAAATATACCGCTCCTCTTAGCGATATTTGACCTGGACATGATACTGATTTCTTTATTCCTGGCCGACTCTGCTAATCCACCTAGCATTGGCCTCCTTGTCTGAGCTTGATGAGTAAACTTGAACTTGAGCAACCGTCTTTGCATTTATCCTTCTTTGCTTCTGAATCGGCTTTTCATGAGCCGATATCTTGCACAGATGCGCCGGGGAATTTTCGAATCTTGGGCATGAAAATCTCTCTTTGGATTCGGCGGCCAAGAGTCCCTGAAAGGCCAAATGCAGCTGCCATGCTCAGGTTAACTGTAACATGGTTTTTAACATCCGAATCAGTGGATGTCTCCGGTATGTTATCTGGTCGTTGCTAACCGATGTCAAATCTGTAGTTTCATTTCATGGATTCCAGCAAAGAAATATTGTGAACTGTTTTTCTAGATCAGATCCACCCCCGAACTGAATTCGGTGGTAACGAAAGAAAACATAGCGAAAGCCGATCCTGAAAGGAAAGGGAAAAATTAACTTCGTGGCTTTCAGCCGCCTCTCTGGACTGTGCAGGAATGGCTGAACATGTTATACTGTATGACGTGTTGTCTGTCCTGAGAACTTAGAAAATCCAGGACCTGTTCGGTGTGGCAATGGAACCTGTCGAACATCGGGGTAATGGGATGCGTACATCAACGTTTGCTCTTGGGCTTTATCCCGAACTGTTCCGTCATTATTTCTCACTCGCCAATAATTTCTCCTGGATTTCTCGGTTGATCTGTTGATATCGTACGGCGGAGTTGGGTTGTGATTTTTGTCTATGATAAATCCTCTCTGGTAATTGTCCTGGATGGCCGCCTCTGTGGATAGTTTTTGCTATATCCCATAGTAAAGCAGACCTGATGATATCAGCAGGAATTAATCCTGTTTGCCCCTGGTTTTTGTGTAAACAAGTTTTCTGGTATTGTCGCTATGATGTTGTGCACCTGATTTGGTTCTATCTTTGGGTGGGAGGTAAAACAGGGACCTCTGGTCGGTTCTTGGGCAATCGATCCATCCACAGTCTTCTTGATGAGGGTTTGCAATGTATTCCAAGACCTGCTTGATTAATGAGTGCGTGGTGCCAGTCATTGCCATGCTCTTGTAAGGTTTGATTGGTGGGTCTCGGGTTGTGTAAGGCTCGATTTCAACAACACTGGTTTCGGAAACTGGGTTTCTTTGAATCGGCCTTGCCTCGTCAATGCCTGAAGGACTCTAAGGTGCTTCCTGCAAGTTGGCCATAGTTTGCTCATTTGCTATTTTGTATTCTTTCTGTTAAATCTTCTAGCTGACTTGGAATTACGGTTGTTCTGTTTTCCTTTTTCCCAGCCTGTTGTCAATCTGATTGTTGAAAACACGCTGCACTTTGCGTTGAATTCGTGTCCCACAGGCGTGAAAAAGTGTTGACGCCGAAAACCGCGGGGCCTGTTCCGGCGTCTGAGAGCACCGCGAGGCTTAGGAGATTTGCTTCACTCTCAGTGCAGTCCTCAATTGAAGGTTAAAAAAAATAAGGCGTGCAGTCAATTTGACCCTGCAATTGACAAGAGAAAAGATGTCAAATTCGTGAGCAATCGGCTAGAAGCGTTGGACTTCATCTCATCGGCCTTTGGCGATACGTAACTTGTAGACCTCTATCCATGCGCTTAAAAGCGATGAATGGCAAGAGCACTAGCATATAGTAAACAGTTTTGCGAGCCGTCATTGAAGGGATTTCAAAAAACCGGCTATTGATTGGTAAAAATAAATGACAGAATGCATAAGTAAATAGATAAATAACACAGCCGATCATATTTAGATTTACTAATTTATTTGGGTCCCCCCATGAAAAAATACTGCCGGCCGTGCGGGCCTTGCTCACATCGGCTCGCGAGGTTTCATCGCCGTCTCGTTTTAATCTAGCGTCCCGGTCTTACTGAGGTCGTGCGGAACTTGTGCTTGAATTCGGATCGGTAGATGAAAATCAAATCGGCTAGCTAGCCGATCGACAATAACGAGGCAAGGATAATACAAGGCAACGTATAATGGTGTAATTTAAGAAAAAGATAACTTATCGGCGCTAAGCACTCGATAAAC